>JAXCGZ010007656.1:72500-87500 GCA_037179515.1 Halocaridina rubra
ATGAAAGCTCCTCCTATTGCCCCTACAACAGGGCTATCTCTATAAGATGCAGCCTCGTGGTAACAGCAGATGCCCATCAGAGCCGCGTCACAATCGCTCGCCACTCATTCCTATTCCTAGTAGGCTCGCTTGCTTCCCTCACATCCATCCTCCTGTCGTAAAGTTAATTACTGTTCCACCACCTGTCACCAGTTGTCATAAAGTTAATTACTATTCCACCACGTGTCACCAGTTGTCGTGATGATTCCTTCTCACTATGTTAATATTAGTACCAGAAGGGTGCAAGGTAAGAATGGACAAGCAGTGGTTCCTTTATCTTAGTCTATTCTAGAGTACAACATCTTCGACGCCTCAATGCCCCCCACCCTATGACTATCACAATCTATGATCTATTCGTGCCCCGGGCAAAGTTCTAACTAACTGTGTCTGCCCTGGGTGGTTCTTGAAATACCCCAAGGGCAGGGCGTGGCTTGACATCCAGTCCTGCCAATGAACTCAAGTGACATCCAGTTCTGCAAATCAACGCCAGGTTCGAAGTGGAGTCCCTCCTATTTTGGGGAGGAACTATTTCAACAAGCCTATAGAACGGAAAAGTTCCAGGTCAGAGCGTGGCTATTGGGTATGTCTCCAGGGCATGTACATACGTACGGGTCAAATGTTTGTGTTTCTTGTGGTTTAGGAAATGGCTAACTTCTTGGCCTTTCCCATCCTCTTCCGGTACTTGATGCCGGATGCTAAGTCCCATGGGTCCGGTCATATATCTCCTTGACACTTTCTACAAACATTGACCGGACAGCAGAAAAACAATTGGGAGAGTATTCTATTTCACCCTTGACCTCTAGCCTCTTCCGTTTCTCTTCACGACTTGTTACAGTTTCAGATTCTGGCTTCAGCACGACTTCCGTCATGCGACATCCCTCCCAACCAAAACTGAAATATCTTTTATTTCAGTCGAAGCATGGGCTATTTTTTTCGAGAGCTCTTGGACATATCTTAGTTAACATTAGTTTACAATAGAAATGGGGCCGAATTATTTAAGCTATTATCTAAGAATTCCTAGTTCTATGAACACTAAACAATCTTTAGTACAAACATTCCTATATTTAACAAATAAAATTAACCTTAATCATTAGGATTTCAGTGTGTAACTAATCATTATCAAACATTAATTAAGATCACAAGTTATTTTAGATCATGACGTTACTGTGTCTACTTCTCTCCTTTTTCAAAAGATTTACAAAAGTTGGTTAGCTACAGTAAAAATATGAATCATGTAGAACATTAGTATGTACGAACATTTAAAATGCGATAGACAATAACATAAATGGGAAATTCCTATCGTTACTATGGGGCATTGATTTGTCTTAAAATTAGGCCTTAAAAAACTACTCCTGAAACAAAATATTTGTTACGATGTGAAAAGTCAGAAAACATTTATCATTTCAATATGCAATTCCTATTCAGAGACAAACTGATATGAGAACTTAATGAACACAAAGATTCAATCATGATTCAAACAATGATAATGCTAAAGCAAAACAATGATATTATTTAGGCAGAAGACAACTTATTACTATCGGTGCAAATCATACAATTTATCAAAGGCACTTATTCAAAAACTATATTTAAAGGAGTCTCCGAGTTGTCGCTTAAAATTATCTTAAAACTAGTAAAAAAAAATAAAAAAAATAAAAAAATAAATTTGTCTTTTAGCACAGTGGTCAAAGACGGTGGGGACATTTTCTTTCCCATTTTTTCCAGTTCTAATACGTGGGTAATTTTAATTAACTAATAAAGGATTTTCCATACCCTTCTTTCTCTCTTCATTAAAGTTTGGACATGTATAGGGATTTCTTTTTTTCGGTTTGAATTTCATCAATTCGTTTACATGGCTTTTTAAAGTATTATTAAGATATTAAAGACTTTTCTTTTCTCTTTCCCTTGCTCATGAAATTCTTGCTAGGCGTTATTCCACGGTCTCTCTATCCTCATTTTTTCACTCCCCCGCCGTCTTCGCTGCAGGCCCAGGTTCGTACACTACCATAAATTATCTTCTTTCTAAGATAGGCAAGACAAAGAGGAAGCGATTGATGCACCTTCCAAATCCCTCCAGCCTGGCTTTTTCGTCCTACCCTCGGGCCGATCTTGACTAAGACCACCCTGTAGGAGATCTGCAACGTCAGCACGATTCTCTTCAGTACTGCATACACATGTACCTTTGAAGCAGACCTCGGGATGAAAATTTGAACCTATGTCACTACTACAGTTGTAAGAAAGGTTCCCTATGACTTCAGGGTACCAACAATTGCCATACGTTGGTAATCTGAGGCTATACTTTGCCTCCCCTGCAACTGCAAGTGATTGCAATCTCTATTCAGTGGACAACAGGGACTGGTTTGAGAGGACAAAATCTAAAGACTTTTAGAACTTGCAGGTCGGGGCTGCCTAGGAATAGGGTGGTAATGAAAGGTATGTGTCTACACAACTAGATTATTATTCCAAGATACTTAGGACTTAGAAACTGCTACATAGCATTACTCTACTATAAATATCAAAAAGAACAATCATTAAATACTGAGAAAAGCCACTAAAGAAATATTCTTATTAACGGTAGCTACAGTAACATCAAGTATGAATTCAGATAAAAGATACAAATCATCAGGTTACTGCTGATTGCATTTCAAAAATAATGGTTAGCAACTGGGCATTGAGAGATAGCAACAATATCAGTCAACATAATAATAACATTACTAATAATCATGTTCAAAATAAGAATAATAAAAAAATAAAATATAAATACTAAATCAAAAATAGCAATATATATACAATGGAGACTGGCATTCAGAAGTAAGAACAGAGTTCTATACTTATATTTCATAGTAATGTTCATTTTAACACAGTCTCTTTTACTATTTAAATTCCTGGTGTCATAATATATATATATATATATATATATATATATATATATATATATATATATATATATATATATATATATATATATATATATATATATATATATATATATATATATACATATAAAGCATAAACGGCAACTTTCGGGCTCTCCAATTTGTCAATGGGAGTTCTATCTATTCTCTAAACAGTTGCGACATGTGGCAAAAATATTTATGCAAATGGCGGTACTACCGATGTCTTATCAGTATTTATGCAATAACAGCATGCAACAATTTATCGACTGCAATAAAATGTAGGCACAAGTATCGCCTAGCTTCGCTGGAAAAAAAAACAAAAAAAAGAATCAATGACGGCAACATTCTTGTAGTATCGGAAGAAGCTCATGTCAGTCTCAGAGTAGAGAGAGAGAGAGAGAGAGGGAGAGAGAGAGAGAGAGAGAGAGAGAGAGAGAGAGAGAGAGAGAGAGAGAGAGAGAGAGAGAGAGAGAGAGAGAGAGAGAGAGAGAACATAAGAATAGAGGACACTGCAACATGCCTACTGGTACACACGAGGCAGCTCCATTTTTGAATTGTATTTTCAGCATGTCTAACCTATTCTATTCTACTCTACTTATTTATTCTATTTTTCTTTTTATGATTTTTCTAATAAGCACTAACCTATTCATACCCACCCTACCTCTGTCATATGTCTATCTAATCTACATTTGAAGGTGTCTAAGGTATTGGCATTTACTATCCTACTAGGAAGCTTGTTCCATGCATCAGCTACTCTATTACCAAACCAATTTTTACCAATTTCCCTTCTGAACCTAAATTTATCAAGCATAAATCCATTATTGCGAGTTCTGGTTTGATCATGAATTTTAAAACTTTATTAATATCTCCCTTGTTAATCCCTTTAAACCATTTATACACTTCAATCATATCCCCCCTAACTCTTCGCCTCTCTAGAGAATGTAGATTAAGTTTTTTAATCTGTCCTCATATGGTAGATTTCTGATATTGTGTATCATCTTGGTCATTCTTCGCTGCACTCTCTCCAAGGATTCAATTTCCATTCTATAATAGGGTGACCAGAATTGCACAGCATAATCTAAATGGGGTCTAACTAATGCAAGATAGAGCTGCAAAATAACTTTTTCCGTCCTATTGCTAACGCTTCTTGAGATAAATCCTAAAATTCTGTTTGCTTTATTTCTGACTGCTGTGCATTGCTCTCTTGGCTTAAGACTACTACTCACAAGAACTCCCAAATCCCTTTCACACTGAGAACTCATGATTTCATGGTTATTTAGCTAATAACTAGTATTGTCTTTTATAGTACCCATTTTAACTACTTTACATTTTTCAACATTAAATTCCATTTGCCATTTGTCCGACCATTCAGATAATCTATTTAGATCTTCCAGTAAAGCATGAATGTCTTCTTTTCCATTCATAGTTCTACCTATTTTAGTGTCGTCTGCGAATTTACTTTACGTTAGAGAGAGAGAGAGAGAGAGAGAGAGAGAGAGAGAGAGAGAGAGAGAGAGAGAGAGATAGAGAGAGAGAGAGAGAGAGAGAGAGAGAGAGAGAGAGAGAGAGAGAGAGAGAGAGAGAGAGAGAGAAAGGTTGACTGGGCGACCATGATATACGTTGTGGTATCCACCCAAGTGTCAGATGAGACGGGCCTCCTTCCTTTAAATGTACTGAAAATAAAAAAATAAATCATCGCGGAGTATCTCTACATAATAAAAGAATAAATAAACAAATGAAAGTGAACAAACCCTGAGCAATGATTATCGATAGAGTTTTACGTTTATTGTCAGAGGGCTATTCTCATTCCCCACTAACAAAAAAAACAAAAGCAAAAAGACTTAGTGTACAACTGCAGAAATGTCGAAGCATAAATCCATTCCTTTCTGTTTAATATTGCTAAGGACTTTACTGTAACAGCATACACATCCTTGTCTATAATGACAATCTTTTTCTTGCTATAGATCAGAGGGTTGAGTCGAAGCACACACACTCTGATGAAATTAAAGCAAAATATTAAAATCATATGTGACAATATCTTTACTACGATCTACAAAAGTACAAATATCTTTTTCTTAACAACTTCTTAAAAAGGACTTAAGTATCATTAATTCATTAAACTTAAAACTCAACATATAAATTCTGCGAATCTTAATTATCTTAATTAGCTCAATTATAATTTTAATTTCATGACAGGGCTAGTAATTAACAATAATTATTTCTAGATAATCTTTTCAAAACTCTTTAGTTAAGATTTTAAAGATTTCTTCAATACAAAAAACTATATAACAAAAACGGGTATCAAAGAATATAAAAAGTCTGTCTCTGTGTATGCAATAATAAAAACAAAAAGTATATTTCATTAGCAACAGTAAAGAATGCATTTTGCTTAAGTTCCAAAATCTCGTAAGGAGTTGTACATGAACAATTCAAACAGAAAATATATATATTCTTTTACTATCTTGAATTTGACTTATTTGAATTACTATACAACAGAATTTCCTCCAGAACAGGGAGAAGTTCGACTTATTACTGTTCTGTCTGTTTGCTTTTACGGGGGTGCGCATGTGGGCGCTGTTTTCTCCCCTGTTCTTTTGGCTTCTGGATCAACTTCTGCTCTCTCAAATACGGGAAACGGCTGTGTAACATTCTTGTTGTCATTTCGTGTCAGCTCTCACTCTTTCTTTATGACCAAGCTGAAATAATTTTGATAAACATTATCATGGCTAAAACTAGCAGTTTTATTTTATCAATCTAACATATCTCTTCAACAAATAATGTATATACTACAGCTAGCAAAGAAAATAAAGAATCATTCATAGATTCACATCCTTTATCACGTAATATCTATCTTGGAACTCTCGGAAATCGACTAATAATCTCAATGGCGGAGTAGGGGACAAAACAAAAATAAAACAAACTTGGCATCTCAACCATATCTGGGCAGGTGGAGAATCATTTTCTCAAAAATATCCCTCAATAGATATTGCAACAGCGCATCACCTCCCATAAATATACTCTGATATGACATGCAGAAGAACCTGGCGGAGCAGGGGAACGTCCCTCGCAGAGAGATCCCAATCATGTTTCCCAACAGTGCTTTTCGCGATTTCACCCCCTAGAGTAACCCCCCATTATACCCCCAGTCATTCATACTCATTTGCTATCACATTCGCTATATCACTTTCAAGACAATCATCCCCTTTCTGTCTGTGAAAGTCCCTTTTATTTACAACGTTGGTTTCCCTTTCCCGGTCTCTCTGAAGGAGAGTAAAGGTGAAATCTTGGTTGGGCCGCGCAGTCACAAGACTGCCTCACCAGTCCTAGGTCCCATTCTAACGAACAAACAAACATTCTACTCCCTTGAAGCTACGTTAGGGTGACACTGAAAAACCTTCCCTATTCTAGGACAGCACAAATTCCTCTAATTTACTCTTACTTTCACCTGCATAGCGTGAAATAAACTCATCTCTAAATAATATCACAAAATTTCTTATTCTTCAAAAAAACATACCACACACGTATCGTAATATTAATTTCCCATCGAAACAACATTAAAAGAACAATCTGTCGTTTATGTCTTTCTTTCGCTAAAACATTACTCCCGCGGAGAAAAAACAAACAAAAAAAAGAAAAAACCTTGAAAACCGGCGCAATCTTAACACTCGACTTCTTACGCTTTAAGAAATTAATATAAAAATGATTTTACACGTACTTTAAATATCAAAGATCAATACAATTACTACATATTTATAATAACGAGGTTGGGAGATCGATTGGTCACTTCCGCATTCCTTTCTCGGAAATCACACGTGTTCTAAGTAAAACCTTAAAAGCAGATTCAAGTATATTACTCACAATAATTCTTACACTTAAGAAATTAATATACTGTAATAGTGATTGCACGTATATTAAATTTTCAATTAAAATCAATACATTCGCGTTCTTATTATTCAATTTAGGCATTAATACAAATAAATGGAACACCCTTTAAACGCAATTACTTTATATTATTCATATAATAACAAAAATGGAGTTTATTACTGCTTATAGCTATTAGTACAAATTATCCATGTTAGTAATGGGTACAGAAATTCTACTTTTATCAACTTATTAGGCGCCACACCCCTCATAGGCGGGTTGGCTGAGTCAAAGCATAACTACAAGATAAAATGGCGGCGTCCACCGACCTCAATTTCTTTTACTAATTGTCCCATTACTCACTGGATACAGATTACAAGTACTTAGCTATTTTAAGGAGGTGGTCCTGAAGAACTTCACGGCAGAAGGCAAGGAAGGAGGGGGTTCTCCTTCTTCTCTCGAGTAAAATCGACGAATCGCCGTCTTCTTGGTCGGATCCGGCAACTTATACTTCATGTAATGGGCATTTTCACTCAATGCTCCGGTCACACTTTGGCTTACTAAGAAATATCTTAGGAATAGTTCCTTAAAAGTTTCATAATATTCTCTGTTTGACCACTCGTCACTTCTCATCCGCAGACCCAAGTACTTCAGGAAGTCGGCCGCGGGAATTATGGACGGACATTCGAGGTCTTTTACATTTGTGCCGTTGAGGTATAAAGGTGAATTTTTGACTCGAGGCTCCTTTACAACCAGGGCACGGGGTGGGGGCTTGTCCTGCTGCGTTCCCTGTGTCACCACGGGGCTCTGAGCGGCAGGCTGTTCGTCGATGTTTGAGGCGTCGGTTTCTCTGTCGGCATTGACCAAGTTCCTTCTCGACGGAGCGGCATCGGCAGGAGTTTGTATGCGCTGCATGTGCTCCTCCAGTTCGAGAATTCTCCGGTGTTTGGCCTCGTCACTCATTTCTTGAATTGGGAGATTTTGGATTTCTGCTTTTGCCATTCTTGTTTTCTTCGCACGGGTCTGCACTGGCATTCACCTGTCTCTTGACGTACTTTTTTCCAGGAGTGTGATCCGTACTGCGCTGCCACCAGTTGTCGTAAAGTTAATTACTATTCCACCACGTGTCACCAATTGTCGTAAAGTTAATTACTATTCCACCACGTGTCACCAGTTGTCGTGATGATTCCTTCTCACTATGTTAATATTAGTACCAGAAGGGTGCAAGGTAAGAATGGACAAGCAGTGGTTCCTTTATCTTAGTTTATTCTAGAGTACAACATCTTCGACGCCTCAATGCTCCCCACCCTATGACTATCACAATCTATGATCTATTCGTGCCCCGGGCAAAGTTCTAACTAACTGAGTCTGCCCTGGGTGGTTCTTGAAATACCCCAAGGGCAGGGCGTGGCTTGACATCCAGTCCTGCCAATGAACTCAAGTGACATCCAGTCCTGCAAATCAACGCCAGGTTCGAAGTGGAGTCCCTCCTATTTTGGGGAGGAGCTATTTCAACAAGCCTATAGAACGGAAAAGTTCCAGTTCAGAGCGTGGCTATTGGGTATCTCTCCAGGGCATGTACATACGTACGGGTCAAATGTTTGTGTTTCTTGTGGTTTAGGAAATGGCTAACTTCTTGGCCTTTCCCATCCTCTTCCGGTACTTGATGCCGGATGCTAAGTCCCATGGGTCCGGTCATATATCTCCTTGACACTTTCTACAAACATTGACCGGAACGCAGAAAAACAATTGGGAGAGTATTCTATTTCACCCTTGACCTCTAGCCTCTTCCGTTTCTCTTCACGACTTGTTACAGTTTCAGA
This sequence comes from Halocaridina rubra, assembly GCA_037179515.1. Lineage (NCBI taxonomy): Eukaryota > Metazoa > Arthropoda > Malacostraca > Decapoda > Atyidae > Halocaridina > Halocaridina rubra. The sequence continues at coordinate 81,118 of JAXCGZ010007656.1, forward strand.
TTCTGGCTTCAGCACGACTTCCGTCATGCGACACTCCTATCATTCAGGGCTCTCCTTACTCCATCCATCCATCCAAACCTAGGCCTCCCTCTAGCATTTCTCCCATCAACTCTCGCATTCATCACCTTTTTCAGCAGCCTTTCATCATCCATAATTTCCACATGGCCAAACCATCTCAGAACATTCATATCTACTCTGGCTGCAATTTCTCTCCTCACACCCATTCTTGCTCTCACCACTTCATTCCAGCCCTATCCAATCGAGACACATCAATCATACTCCTCAGGCATTTCATCTCAAACACATTTAGTTTCCATCTCTCACTTACTTTCATACCCCATAACTCTGATCCATACATCACAGTTGGCACAACCACTTTCTCATACAAAACTTTCTTAACATTCATTTCCAACCCTCTATTCTTCATCACTCCTTTCAATGCACCCAACACTTTACAACCTTCATTCACTCTGTGACACACATCTGCTTCCACTCCACCATTTGCAGCTATAACCGAGTCTAAATACTTAAACTGATTAACCTCCTCAAGTGTCTCTCCATTCAACATAACATTCAATCCAGCGCCATCCTCATTTCTTGTACACCTCATAACCTTACTCTTTCCCACATTCACTCGCAGCTTTCTTCTCTCACACACCATTCCAAATTCTGACACTAACTGACACAGCTTTTCCTCTGAATCTGCCACCACCACAGTATCTTCTGCAAACAGCAACTGATTCAGCTCCCACTCGTTATCATCCCCATCTACCATTCTCAAACCTCGACAACGCACTCGCTCATTCACATCTCTTACAACTCCATCAATATACAAAGTGAACAGCCATGGTGACATCACACATCCCTGTCTCAGTCCCACACTCACTAGAAACCACTCACTCACTTCATTCCCTACCCTAACACAAGCTCTACTACCCTCATACAAACTCTTCACTGCATGCAACAATTTACCATTGATTCCATATAATCTCAAAACATTCCACATAGCCTCTCTATCAACTCTATCATATGCTTTCTCCAGATCCAATAATGCAAAATACACATCCTTACCCTTTGCTAAATATTTCTCACATAACTGCCTAACTATAAAAATCTGATCTATACAACCTCTACCTCTCCTAAAATCACTCTGCACTTCCGCGATCACATATTCTGTCTTATCCCTAATCCTATTAACCAGTATCCTACCATACACTTTTCCTACCACACTTAACAAACTTATACCCCTAAAATTACTGCATTCATACATATCTCCCTTACCTTTGTATAGGGGCACTATACAGGCAATCACCCAATCCACTGGCACCAATGACAACATAAAGCATATATTAAACACTCTCACTAACCATTCCAATGCAGTCACACCCCCTTCTTTCAACATCTCCGCTCTCACACCATCCATTCCAAGTGCTTTGCCTGCTTTCGCTTCATACAGTGCCCTTTTCAACTCCTCTCTTGTAATCTCTCTCTCATTTTCATCTCCCATTACTGGCCCTTGAACCCCTCCCACTGCCACTATAGCTGCCTCTCTATCTTCCTCAACATTCAGCAAGCACTCAAAATATTCTGCCCATATTTTCCTTGCATTGTTCCCTCTTAGCATCTGTCCATTCACATCTTTCACTGTCTCTTCCATCCTCGATCCACCCTTCCTTGCTCTCTTCACTTCTTTCCAAAACTTCTTTTTATTCTCCTCATATGACCTACTAAAATCCTGTCCCCACCTAACATTTGCCAACCTCTTCTCTTCCTCTACCTTCCGCTTGGTTTCCACATTTTTCTCCCTATATCTTTCATACTTCTCCTTACTTTTACACTGCAGCCATTCCTCAAAAGCCCTCTTTTTCTCTTCCACCTTCATTTTCACCCCTTCATTCCACCACTCGCTGCCCCTCCTCATGCCACCTCCAAAAAACCTCTTTCCACACACATCACTTGCATGTCCCACAAAGCATTCTTTCATCAACCCCCATTCCTCCCCTAACTCCCCAACTTCTCTTTCTTTTACCCTGTCATATGCCACTCTTAACCTGTCCTGATATTCCTGTCTCTTCTCTGGCTTTTTCAACTCTTCCACCTTCACTATTTCCCTTCTACATCCCCCCACACTATTTCTCCACTCTTTTGCTACTACCACTTTTGCTTCAACCAAAAAATGATCAGACATCCCAGCAGCCACACCCCTGAATGCATGTACATCTTTCACTCTACCAATCATAATCTTTGCTACCAACACATAATCCATCAATGCTCTTTCTTTCACTCTTCCATTTGCCACTCTCATCCATGTATACTTATTTATTAACTTCTTCTTAAATAAACTATTACCTATCACCAACTCTTGCTCCACACACATATCTAACAGTCTCTCGCCACTCTCATTCCCACCTGGTACCCCATACTTTCCTACTACACCTTCTAACTCTCCATCACCCACTCTGGCATTCAAGTCACCCAACACTACTACATAGTTCCTTCTACTCAGACCATCCACACATCTAGTTAACTCATTCCAGAATTTATCCCACTCTTCCTCACTTCTCTCACATCCTGGCCCATACGCACTAACAAAAGCCCAACATTCCCTTCCTATCCTAGCCCTCAACCACATCAGCCTAGATGACACTTCTTTCCATTCCACTACCTGATTTACCATCCATTCACTCAGCAATAATGCCACACCTTCTCTCGCTCTCCCCCTTTCAACCCCAGACACCCTACCCGTCACATCACCAAATGCCACTTCTCCTTTTCCTTTCATCTTCGTCTCACACAATGCCAATACATCCATCCTCCTCTTACCAAACATATATCCAATCTCACATCTTTTGCTCTCTATCGTACTACAACCACGAACATTTAGACACCCCAAAACTAGAGTTTGGGGAGAAGTTATTCTCCCCTCTACTCCCCTTCTTCTTTGACGTCTCGCAGGAGGTTGATGCAAGGGGGGGATTCCTAGTCCCCCCGCCCCGTCCACATTTAGTCGCCTTTTACGACACACAGGGAATACAGTGAGGCTATTCTATTATATATAAATATATAATTACTATTATTAAGAATCATTTGTTAATACAATTTAGCCAAGTATGGACTTTAATTCCTTTTGCGGCCTGTTTATGGGGATTACTGACTAACCCCGGTGGGCATTTAAGAATGTAATCTATTAATCCCATGTATAAGACTCCTGGGCGGCTCTTTTGTCTCCTTCTTTTCAAGTGTTGTTCTGCTTTGCTAGTTGTATCTCTTGCCATTGTACTTTGAGAAGGTGACCAGTTTAGGTCACGAAATTAATAAGTATTTATATATATATATATATATATATATATATATATATATATATATATATATATATATATATATATATATATATATATATATATATATATATATATATATATATATATATATATATATATATATATATATATATATATATATATATATATATATATATATATATATATATATATATATATATATATATATATATATATATATATATATATATATATATATATATATATATATATATATATATATATATATATATATATATATATATATATATATATATATATATATATATATATATATATATATATATATATATATATATATATATATATATATGGTAGGAAAAGCATATTAAAGAAAACAACGAATATATATATATATATATATATATATATATATATATATATATATATATATATATATATATATATATATATATATATATATATATATATATATAACTAGATAAGCACATTACATATTTGAAAACATGAGTCATTTTTTACCCGAACCGGGACTCGAACCTAGGACTTATGATTACTAAGTCAAGGCGCTACCACTACACCACAGAAGGTTCAAAGGAATCCAACCTTACAGCTTATATCTGCTATACTTAGGAATGAACGCATTCTAACTGAATGCCACTATGTTCATATTACAGATTCCCCAACCTCACTCGTGGCTTCATTTTAGCATTTAATTCAATTCCCAATCTCATTCGGGCCATGAAATAACCAGATAAACACATTGGGGAATCTGTAATATGAACATAGTGGCATTCAGTTAGAATGCGTTAATTCATAAGTATAGCAGATATAAGCTGTAAGGTTGGATTCCTTTTAACCTTCTGTGGTGTAGTGGTAGCGCCTTGACTTAGTAATCATAAGTCCTAGGTTCGATTCCCGGTTGGGGTAAAAAATGAGTCATGTTTTCACATATGTAATGTGCTTATTTAGTTACTTCATGGCCCGAATGAGATTGGAAATTGAATTAAATGCTAAAATGAAGCCACGAGTGAGGTTGGGGAATCTGTAATATGAACATAGTGGCATTCAGTTAGAATGCGTTCATTCCTAAATATAGCAGATATAAGCTATAAGGTTGGATTCCTTTTAACCTTCTGTGGTGTAGTGGTAGCGCCTTGACTTAGTAATCATAAGTCCTAGGTTCGAGTCCCGGTCGGGGTAAAAAATGATTCATGTTTTCACATATGTAATGTGCTCATCTGGTTACTTCATGGCCCGAATGAGATTGGGAATTGAATTAAATGTTAAAATGAATCCACGTGTGAGGTTGGGGAATCTGTAATATGAACATAGTGGCATTCAGTTAGAATGCGTTCATTCCTAAGTATAGCAGATATAAGCTGTTAGATTGGATTCCTTTTAACCTTCTGTGGTGTAGTGGTAGCGCCTTGATTTAGTAATCATAAGTCCTAGGTTCGAGTCCCGGTTGGGGTAAAAAATGATTCATATATATATATATATATATATATATATATATATATATATATATATATATATATATATATATATATATATATATATATATATATATATATATATACATATATATACATATATATACATATATATATATATATATATATATATATATATATATATATATATATATATATATATATATATATATATATATATATATATATATATATATATATATATATATATATATATATATATATATATATATATATATATATATATATATATATATATATATATATATATATATATATATATATATATATATATATATATATATATATATATATATAATATATATATATATATATATATATATATATATATATATATATATATATATATGGTAGGAAAAGGCGTTTAAAGAAAACAACCTATATATATATATATATATATATATATATATATATATATATATATATATATATATATATATATATATATATATGTTAGGAAAAGGCCGTTAATGAAAACAACCAATATATATATATATATATATATATATATATATATATATATATATATATATATATATATATATATATATATATATATATATATATATAAAGAACTTTTCCTACCATTTTAGACTGTATGTTACCAGTTAAGCGTTATTTATATATATATATATATATATATATATATTATATATATATATATATATATATATATATATATATATATTATATATATATATATATATATATATATATATATATAATATATATATATATATATATATATATAATGTACTTTTCCTACCATTTTAGACTGTATGTTACCAGTTAAGCGTTATTAATATATATATATATATATATATATATATATATATATATATATATATATATATATATATATATATATATATATATATATATATATATATATATATATATATATATATATATATATATATATATATAATATATATATATATATATATATATATATATATATATATATATATATATATATATATATATATATATATATATATATATATATATATATATATATATATATAATATATATATATATATATATATATATATATATATATATATATATATATATATATATATATAGACCAACAAAAAGACAGACACACAGATACATAGAGATAGACAGATATACACATGCAGATAATTAACTAGATATTGTGTATAGTGAAAAAATCAACTGAATGCTCATTCCAACTATACTAAGAAAAAGTAATAAACAACCAATACTATAAACAAATACCACAAAACTCTCTTAATAATACAAGATGCAAATTAACAATTTGAGGAGTGTATATACATACAGCAACAGGCCACCTGACACTCATATAAGACGGATAATAACATATATATGATAATCATAATGGCGATGAGTTAATGGAATGTAAACACTAGCAAGATAGGCCATCTTCATTCTTGGCACCTTATCGCATTAATGGATCAATTGTAAAGAACAGTTGAAAACCAACTCTCTACCTGCCAAGTATGTTGGAAGATCTGGCTAAAATATATTACACTATATTCATATACTCAAGTTTGAGGAAAGGCGGTAGCATAGTGG
>JAXCGZ010007656.1:100000-115000 GCA_037179515.1 Halocaridina rubra
AGCTATGCCCTTCATCATTGTTTCCTATGGAAAATGATTCGTTTTTTCATGCGATTTTCCACTTACCCGTCACTTCTGAGAACCTATCTCCGCGTAATTCTGAGAACTAGGTGTATATATATATATATATATATATATATATATATATATATATATATATATATATATATATATATATATATATATATATATATATATATATATATATATATATATATATATATATATATATATATATATATATATATATATATATATATATATACAGTGCACCCTCGCTATATCGCAGTTCACTTTTTGCGAATTCAGTGATCGAGATTTATTTTTGGAGAGCTTTTTTTTTTCCTGGGTATATGCGAGAATCCACGATATGTGGAAATCTTAAAATTTTCAGAATTTTTATTATTTTATTGAAAAAAGATTTTTTTTCATTATTTCATTGATAAAGGAAAGTATTTTCCAGCCTAAGAATAATAAAACTGTAAAATATAGTAAAAACATAAATTTAAACATGTCACTGCACCATAGAAAGTACGATACCAGTATCGGCATTTCGAAAATTGGAAAGGGTCGTACCTACATGAGCTAGTACATATTAAAATTTCCAGTATTTTCATTATTCTATTGATAAAAAAAAGTATTTCCTAGCCTAAGAATAATAAAACAGTAAAAAATAGTAAAAAACATAAATTTAAATATGTAACTCACAGTATTGCACCATATAAAATACGATACCGGTATCGGCGTTTAAGAAAACGGAAAAGGTCGCACCTACGTGAGCAAGTACATATTAAAATTTCCAGTATTTTCATTAGTTTATTGGTAAAAAAAAGTATTTCCTACCCTAAGAATAATAAAACAGTAAAAAAAATAGTAAAAAACGTAAATTTAAACATGTAACTCACAGTATTGCACCAGGTAAAATACTGTACGATAGAGTACACTGTATTGGCGTCTTGGAAATCGCAAAGGGTCGCACCTACATGAGATAGTACATAGGATGCTATTGGCTGATGGGTGGGAGACGACAAATCACAGCATTGTTTTTCTGCATGTTCTGTATCATGGGGTCTGATAGGCTTTTTGATTGAAATTTCATTCTCCCAGCATCTTCCATTGTCTCGCCTCATTGTTCAGTCTACTCACGTGAGAGCCGTTTGCGTTGTGCTTCTTAATACGTTGTGCTTGTGATTTTGAGAAACTTTTGTATTTCAACATCTGCAATGCCTCCCAAGCGTCCTTCATCTTCTACGGCTTCTGGTAGTAAGCCTAAGCGGCAGAGGAAGATGTTGACCATAACAGATAAGGTAAAACTGTTAGATATGCTAAAGGAAGGAATAAGGTTCGCGGATGTCGGCCGCCATTTCGGCATCAACGAAGCTACTGTTCGATACATAAAAAAGGGCGAGGCAAATATCAGGAAAATGGCGACTATTTCTTTTAGTAAAACAGCGAAGAGTGTCGAAACACCCGACAATAAGAAAATAGTGCGGATGGAAACTCCTTTGGCCCTGTGGATTGCTGATTGCAGTAAGAAGAACATCAGCTTAAACACCAATATCATACAAACAAAGGCGAAGAAGCTGTACAAGATAAACGCTGCAAACGAATCCGATGATGACAGTGCGACCGTGATGAGGAGGAGAAAGAAGAAGATATCGACGACCCACAACCAGGATCCTCCAGCGATTTTCCACCGAGGACACGATTGCTCGTTGCAAGCAAGGGATGGTTCGCCAAATTTCAAAAACGCTATGGCCCAAAGAGCATTTCGGTGCATGGCGAAGCTGCCACTGCAGATACAGCTGCAGCTGAAGAATATGTAAAGAACGACTTCAAGAAAATTATTGCTGAGGGCGAATATGCTCCTGAACAAGTCTTTAACTTGGATGAGACTGGGTTATTTTTGAAGAGAATGCCGTTTCGCACTTTTCTCTTCAAGGAAGAAGCTAAAGCCCCGGGATTTGAAGTGCACAAAGACCGCATTACCCTCGTGAGGTGCGGGAATGCTGCGGGCTTCATGTTAAAGCCTGGGCTTATCTACAAGTCTAAAAACCCTAGGGCTTTAAAGAACAAAAACATGAATCTGCTGCCAGCGTATTGGATGCATAACCCTATGGCCTGGATCACAAAAAGCCTCACATTGGACTGGCTTCACCAATGCTTTATCCCTCAGGTCAAAGTTTATCTTGCAGAGAAGGGCCTTGAATTTAAGGTCCTTCATTTGATGGATAATGCTGGTGGCCATGCAACTGATCTCCAATATGATGGTGATCAAGTAGAGTTTCTGCCAGCGAATATGACATCACTAATTCAGCTTATGGATCAAGGCATTATTTGTGCGTTCAAGGCCCCCTACACACGAAATGCCCTGGCGAACCTGGTTGACTCCATGGATGCGGACAAAGAATTCGTACTGAAAACATACTGGCGTAACTACACGATTGCTACATGCCTTCAAAATATTCAGAATGCAATCAAAGAGATGAAGCCGGCCCCAATCAATGCCAGCTGGAAGAAATTGTGGCCCGAAGTCATCTACAACTATAAAGGATTTGCGCCTGACAAAGTCCATAACTCGGCAGTTGCGAAAGCTGTGAAGTTGGCTGCATTTCTAGGAGGAGAAGGCTTTAAAGATATGACTCACGAAGACGTGAATTAACTGATCGACTGCCACTTGCAGCCTTTGACTTACCTATCACGTTCATATAAATTTACGCTTGCATGCTGTTAATAATAAAGTAAAGTGTGGTTTGTTATCAGTGCAGGGATGGTTTATACAGTAGAGGTAAAAAGAGATGTAAATTACCCATGTGCTCCAACTACGCGGATTTTCACCTATCGCGGCCGGTCCCGGAACAGAACCCCCGCTATAAACGAGCGAGCACTGTATATATATATATATATATATATATATATATATATATATATATATATATATATATATATATATATATATATATATATATATATATGATTATCCTAATGTAAATTTGGCTTTTAATAGTACTCTTTTTCTATGCATACATGTACACAGACTACGTTTGCATATTCATTATACATCTATAATTATCTCTTCACATCTGACAAGTCACAACACTCCCCATCTCTGTTTCTCTCTGCTTTAAGTTTCTTCATGCCCAAGCTCGATAAGAGTGATTCTCTTTACTTGTCCTAGCAACACACATAAAAACAATCCAGCTAAAATGTGCAATTATTATATGTCCAATGAGAAAAAATACAGCATATTGCAGAAAAGCATACTGCGAGAGAGAGAGAGAGAGAGAGAGAGAGAGAGAGAGAGAGAGAGAGATAGAGAGAGAGAGAATTATGAAAAGTAAACTTACCCATACCAAAATTAAATAAAGTCCAGGAAGTAAAAACTTCTAAAATGAGGCTTAAAACCACCGCAACGGCCATATCCAATTAAATACTAGACAAAAACATACCTGAAATTAAAAACGAAAGCACTTAGAAGAACAGTAATGGATATGATAATGGATTTCATAAAATTAGAAAATTTGAGAGAGTAACAGACGAACTAGGATAAAGAAGACATCGTTGCAATACTGAGTATACAATGAACCTTTTTATGTGTCACAAATGGTCCCCATTCGAAAAGGGGTGGACAGGAACATGTTAGAGCTCAAGGAGTAAGGCCGAATGCCCTCCCTAGTGCCTCATGGGATCGAATGTGATCAAGTCGCTTCTCAACTCGCGAACTCTTAGCACTTGAAATTAGAGATAGATATAAATAATAAGGCACTAACAACTGATCAATTTCTTCCTTTCCAAATATGATTATGGTATATTCTTATACTATGTATTTAGCTATGATGAACTGCATCATAAGATAAACAGAGTCATGTTGGCCTGGATACAATCCAATCATCTTTGGAAGTTGACTAATACACGCAAAAATACACTTGCTCACATACAAAAAAACAAGTAAATGTATATGTCATAGGCTATTGGATATGTCTGCTTGCTATTTTATATGTTACTCATAATCCCTTTGGAGCTGGGGAATTATGGCTGCATTGCCCCTCCTAAAGCCCTCTCGAACACCGATTTATTACTCCACGGGTCGAGTGCTCTATGCTATCGCAATCCCTTCAAGAGAGGTTTTTATATAACTTTTAAATTATATTGTAGCCTACTCTATCTTTGTAAGGTCACATAAAAATAATATTTTGGAATATTGTACACCAATATCTTGACCTTGGTTGGCACCATAAATATTAAAACACCCAGGAGGGGTAATTCTATAGGTTAAGTAAATATTTAAATGTATATAGAATCGATAATTCATTATGGTTGCTTCCCTCTACATGTCTTGCATGGATCTAGTACAGTTGAGTAATCCCTAAAGCCCCAGATAATGTAAAATAACCCCAATAAACTCTAATGTTGGGTTAGTTTAGGTTAGGTAAGGTGACTTACCTAGTAAATAAGAATAACCCTAGAGCACCCCCAGGTAACACTTTCTTTACAAGATTCTCTGTAACTACAAAGAAGCAATATTTTCTACTCTTGATGTTCTACAATCTAACTTACAAAAACAATTTGCAATTAGCAAAAGTACTAAAAAGTAGAAAGTTATATTTAATTATTTTTAGGGTCTAGTTTCACATAAGTACTGATATAATGTGGAGCTTATATTTACTCTATGGTGACATATTCATAAGCAACGACTTGTCGGATTAGACATGAGGTGATGCGTGTCTGTATACAGTATACACATACCCATGCAGTACTTGATGTCTGGGTTACATTAAAAATGGTTGATGTTAAGCAATTTGAACAATTAACATAACATATACTGCATAAGCATAACTATATAGTGTACTGAACACTGCATCTGTACTGCACTCCCGAAATACCTTATGTACTATACTGTATTGCAATCAAAACAGCAAAGCACTGTACTTATAATAATATAATAATAATAATAATAATAATAATAATAATAATAATAATAATAATAATAATAATAATAATAATAATAATAATAATATATGGGGTTCTCGACTTACATTAGAGTTCCGTTCCTGAAAAGTGATGTAAACTGAATTTCAGTGTAAGTCGAAACACACCTAAATAAGCAACCATGCTAAAGCAGCAGTAAAGTTTCTCCCTTTTCAATGCATTTTAATATCTCTAATTCCACTTCCATGGAGATAGATTTCCTTCTCTTGCCATCAAAGGAATTTGATTTTGGCTTGGGAGACATAATGCAGTCCAGAAATGACAAAAAAATAACAAAATAATTTATTGGAGATGTGTTGTAGCCATGAAACATAATAACTCGAGGACACTCTAAACTAAAGACCCCCTGTAGTAATAATAATAATATAAATGTACAGTATCTCAATTTACAAACATCCGAGAAATCACCATATGACGTTATGAATGTCTCCCCCGTAAGATCTTAATAATAAAAATGATTATAATAATAATAATAATAATAATAATAATAATAATAATAATAATAATAATAATAATAATAATAATAATAATAATAATAATAATAAAAATAATAATAATAATAATAATAAAAATAATATTAATAATAATAAAAATGATAAAAAAATCTCAATTTACACATTCAACATATGAATATCTGAGGTTACGAATGTTGGTCCCAGAAGCCTTCGCAAACTATTTTACGATATACAATTAACAGTGGTTGAATTTGTATGAACATGGCGCAAAGTGATAGGCACATGAAAAATACAGACTTACTAACACCTTCACTTTAATGTGTGAATAGTACACTTCTATTTGTGATAAAGTTAATGGTTATACATAAAACATTAAATAATAAAAAATTAAAAGTTGAAATGTCAAAATCATTGAATACAAGAGTGCATTTTCTATGACTTAATTAGGTTTTATACAACTGGTAAAATATTAAAAATTCCAATCAGAATATAGGAAAACATTATCATTTGTAACGTACATTGAAGGGTTTACATACATATTGTGGTACACAGTGAATGTTTTATCAAAAGTATCTTAACAGGCTAAAAACAGCCTCCTGATTATGCTCAAGTAATCAAAGCATATTAATTTTTGGAGCATTTATTGGAAACTTACATGGCTTCTTTGTAAGTATGATAATTGCATAAAATGCATATCACCCTTCATTAAGAAAGATGGAATGTATCCGGGGCAATAGGTATATGCTTTGCATATACAGGGGGTAACCACTTTACATCAGGGTTCTGTTCCTGACAGCTGACTTAAGTCGGATTTCAACTTAAGTCGGAACACACCTGTAATTCGAACCTAGGTCCCCCACCAATGCTAAAAATAAATACTCTAAAACACGGAAAATTAATCTAAGTTCTTAAACTACTACATAAAAATAGTAAAGTACATTAAACAGTATTGCTTTACTTTATTACTGTGGTTGGTTTGTATATGGATGACTGGTACGTTGAAAAACTTATTCCTTAATAATTTATTAATTATTTATTGGTCTCTGATGTAATGGTGGAACGACTTAACTCTTAATGACTTGAACGGGGGCCCCCTGTTTATATATATATATATATATATATATATATATATATATATATATATATATATATATATATATATATATATATATATATATATATATATATATATATATATATATATATATATATATATATATATATATATATATATATATACCTAGTTCTCAGAATAACGCCTAGATAGGTTCTCAGAAGTGTTGGGTAAATGAAAAATCGCGTGAAAAAACGAGTCATTTTCCATAGGAAACAATGGTAAAGGGCATAGATACATTCCAAACCTTACATAGACACACCATGCCAAAGATATAAGATAAGTAAAAAACATATTTTGTTACTCCATAGCAAAGCAGAAAGCCCTGTATCTATTTTTAAGAGTATACAAAAGATATTCATATTAACTTTACAGCTAGAAATTAACATACATTACTGTACTGTACTCTATTATGCAGTGGGCTACAGTCATACAGTACACTGGGACATGCATGGTGTCCGTGAGCAAGTAACTTATGCGGTAGAAGAGGAGGAGGATGCAGGAGAACGAACCTCTATCTGCAAGTGTAAACAATCTATTTTATCTATCTACCTTGGCTGTTTCCCCCTTTACTTGGGGGGTAGCCGACATCAAAGAAAGAAAACAATAAGGGGATTACTTTGCTCTATGGGCAATGACGAGGGAGCTAGCGACCGTTCAGATGTCACTGCTGGAGTGCCACAGCCCATCCTCCCGGATCTTCCACACCCTGTGTCGCTTCACAACTACCAACTCCTCCTACTGCCCCTACCACAGGGCTACCTCTGTTAGATGCAGCCCCGTGGTAACAGCAGATGCCCATCAGAGCTGCTTCACAATCGCTCGCCACTCATTCCTCTTCTTAGCACGCTCACTTGCTTCCCTCACATCCATCCTCCTATTATTCAGGGCTCTTCTTACTCCATCCATCCATCCAGACCTAGGCCTCCCTCTAGCATTTAATCCATCAACTCTCGCATTCATCACCCTTTTCGGCAGTCTTTCATCATCCACCCTTTCCACATGGCCAAACCATCTCAGCACATTCATATCTACTCTGCCTGCAATATCTCTCCTCACACCCGTTCTTGCTCTCACCACTTCATTCCTAACCCTATCCAACTGAGATACACCATATTCCTCAGACATTTCATCTCAAACACATTTAGTTTCCGTCTCTCACTTACTTTCATACCCAATAACTCTGATCCATACATCACAGTTGGCACAATCACTTTCTCATACAAAACTTTCTTAACATTCATTTCCAACCCTCTATTCTTCATCACTCCTTTCAATGCACCCAACACTTTACATTCTTCATTCACTCTGTGACACACATCTGCTTCCACTCCACCATTTGCAGCTATAACCGAGCCTAAATGCACAAACTGATCAACTTTCTCAAGTGTCTCTCCATTCAACATAGCATTCAATCCAGCAGCATCCTCATTTTTTGTACACCTCATAACCTTACTCTTTCCCACATTCACTCGCAACTTCCTTCTCTCACACACCATTCCAAATTCTAACACTAACTGACACAGCTTCTCCTCTGAATCTGCCACCACCACAGTATCATCTGCAAACAGCAACTGATTCAGCTCCCACTCGTTATCATCCCCATCTACCATTCTCAAACCTCAACCACGCACTCGCTCATTCACCTCTCTTACAACTCCATCAATATACATATTGAACAGCCATGGTGAATTCACACATCCCTGTCTCAGTCCCACATTCACTGGAAACCACTAACTCACTTCATTCCCTACCCTTACACAAGCTCTACTCCCTTCATACAAACTCTTCACTGCATGCAACAATTTACCATTAATTCCATATAATCTCAAAACATTCCACATTGCCTCTCTATCAACTCTCTCATGCGCTCTCTCTAGATACAAAAATGCAAAATACACATCCTTACCCTTTGCTAAATATTTCTCACATAACTGCCTAACTATAAAAATCTGATCTATACAACGTCTACCTCTCCTAAAACCACTCTGCACTTCCGCGATCACATTTTCTGTCTTATCCCTAATCCTATTAACCAGTATCCTACCATACACTTTTCCTACCACACTCAACAAACTTATACCCCTAAAATTACTGCATTCTTACATATCTCCCTTGCGTTTGTATAGGGGCACTATACAAGCAATCACCAATTCCACTGACACCATTGACAACATAAAGCATATATTAAACACTCTCACTAACCATTCCAATGCAGTCACACCCCCTTCTTTCAACATCTCCGGTCTCACACCATCCATTCCAGGTGCTTTACCTGCTTTTGCATCATACAAGGCCCTTTTCACCTTCTCTCTTGTAATCTCTCTCTCATTTTCATCTCCCATTACTGGCACTTGAACCCCCCCCCACTGCCACTATAGCTGCCTCTTCCTTAACATTCAGCAAGCACTCAAAATATTCTGCCCATCTTTTCCTTGCATTGTTTCCTCTTAACATCTGTTCATTCACATCTTTCACTGTCTCTTCCATCCTCGATCCACCCTTCCTTACTCTCTTCACTTCTTTCCAAAACTTCTATTTATTCTCCTCATATGACCTACTAAAATCCTGTCCCCACCTAACATTTGCCAAACTCTTCTCTTCCTCTACCTTCCGCTTGGTTTTCACATTTTTCTCCCTATATCTTTCATACTTCTCCCTACTTTTGCACTGCAGCCATTCCTCAAAAGCCCTCTTTTTCTCTTCCACCTTCATTTTCACCCCTTCATTCCACTACTCGCTGCCCCTCCTCATGCCACCTCCAACAAACCTCTTTCCACACACATCATTTGCATGTCCCTCAAAACATTCTTTCATCAACCCCCATTCCTCCTCTAACTCCCCAACTTCTCTTTCTTTCACCCTGTCATATGCCACTCTCAACCTGTCCTGATATTCCTGTCTTTTCTCTCTCTTTTTCAACTCTTCCACCTTCACCATTTCCCTTCTCTATTCCCCCACTCTATTTCCCCACTCTTTTGCTACTACCACTTTTGCTTCAACCAAAAAATGATCAGACATCCCAGCAGCCACACCCCTAAATGCATGCACATCTTTCACTCTACCAATCATGCTTTTTGCTACCAACACATAATCTATCAATGCTCTTTCTTTCACTCTTCCATTTGCCACTCTCACCCATGTATACTTATATATTAACTTCTTCTTGAAAAACCATTACCTATCACCAACTCTTGCTCCACACACATATCTAACAGTCTCTTGCCACTCTCATTCCCACCTGGTACCCCATACTTTCCTACAACACTTTCTACCTCTCCATCACCCACTCTGACATTCAAGTCACCCAACACATCTACATAGTTACTTCTACTCTGATCATCCACACACCCAGTTAACTCACTCCAGAATTCATCCTGCTCTTCCTCACTTCTCTCACATCCTTGCCCATAAGCACTAGCAAAAGCCCAACATTCCCTACCTATCCTAGCCCTAACCCACATCAGCCTAGATGACACTTCTTTCCATTCCACTACCTTATTTACCATCCATTCACTAAGCAATAATGCCACACCTTCTCTCGCTCTCCCCCTTTCAACATCCGACACCCTACCCTTCACATCACCAAATGTCACTTCTCATTTTCCTTTCATCTTCATCTCACACAATGCCAATACATCCATCCTCCTCTTACCAAACATATATCCAATCTCACATCTTTTGCTCTCTATTGTACTACAACCACGCACATTTAGACACCCCAAAACTCGAGTTTTGGGAGAAGTTATTCTCCCCTCTACTCCCCTTCTTCTTTGACATCTTGCAGGAGGTTAATACAAGGAGGGGGATTCCTAGTTCCCCCGCCCCATCCACTTTTAGTCGCCTATTACGACACGCAGGGAATACGTTGGGGCTATTCTTTGATGTTTTGCCCCCCCCCAAAAAAAAGTAATTATGCAATGCCTAAATCTACCATACGACAGATTAAAAAAACTTAATCTACATTCTCTAGAGAGGCGCAGAGTTAGGGGGGATATGATTGAGGTGTATAAATGGTTTAAAGGGATTAACAAGGGTAATATTAATAAAGTTTTACAAATTCAAGATCAAACCAGAACTCGTAATGGGTAATGGATTTAAGCTTGATAAATATTAGGTTCAGAAGGGAAATTGGTGAAAATTGGCTTGGTAATACCATAGAGTAGCTGATGCATGGAACTGGCTTCCTAGTAGGATAATAAATGCCAATACCTTAGACACCTTCAAATGAATATTAGATAGACATATGACAGAGGTAGGGTGGGTGTATATATAATGTATAAAGATGATGATCTTTTCTTATCGTAATCCTTTTTGTACTAGTGGAAGAAGCATCCGCGGGTGCTTATTTTCTATAAAAAAAAAAGATTTTTTTTTTATTTCTTTTTTGGGGGAGGGGCATTATTCGCAAATATCGATTTTTTTACTATTATTTTTTGGGGGCGCTATTGCAGTTTCGCTGATAAAAAAATCGTGTATAAAAGGAACAAGGTGCATATATATATTATATATATTATATATATATATAATATATATATATATATAATATATATATATATATATATATATATATATATATATATATATATATATATATATATAATATAATATATATATATATAGATATTTCATAATATCAGTAATACGATTTTAATCATATGCTGCTGAAAAACATTAAAAAAATATATAAAAATTAAGAAATTATCCCTTAAGAAATCGAATTATAACAGCTATGGTACGATTTTAACATAAATTTAAATAACATTAGGCAAATTTTATGTACAGTGCAGTTATTTGGGCATGATTTAAGGTATACTGGATATTGCGTATAGGTTATATATAAAGTGCTGACACTTATATGCAGGGGTTTTGAACACAGTAAACTTTGGCTTATGTGGGTGTGGTGGTTTCAACTGATTGTTTAAGATGAGCGACAACGTTTATATATACAAGTCCCTCATCTTATGCTGTTAACTGGTTCCACCACTTCCACTGTAAGTCAGAAATCGTCTATAGTCATAACCCTTATATAAATGTGTCAATAGTTAGCAAATAAGTGTGTAAGAATCTAATGTACACTCTGATTAATGCCTAGATAGTTGTAATGTAATAAAGATGTTAATACAATTTATATCTATGTAAAAACTGCTGTAGTTTATATAATGTATTTTTTGAGCGATATTCTATGAAATTTAATTTTCCTAATACTGTAGTTTCTAACAGCATATATTAAAAAACGTACTATTTAACACCGTGTAAAATGAGGGACAGCAGTACATAATCATTCTTTTTTATAGGGTCATTACATCTTTGGATGGATAGATGACATATGTCTGCATCAAGATCTCCCCCTCTCTATTAAAATAGAGAAAGCATGGAGAAAGTCATATTGAACAGAAAATGAATAAATATCAGAGTACCTATATACACACGTATATGACATAAATGTATTAGGAAAAGGGTCCTGGTCTGCTATAGCACCTTAAAATATATTGCATATACTGTACCTGTATAAAGATATTTAGATATAAATAAACTGTACATTTAAACCTGCATAAATATTTACAAACATAAAAGTACTCTATACCAAAGTAAATCAATTCTTTAAGAAACGACCTATATTTTTCTACTATTAGAATGTACAGGATACTGCAAAAATCATTTTTCATCTAATACTGCATATGTGCAAAAACTACACTAACCCAAAAAAAAAGAACATTACTCTGTGAGTGAAACTTCATTACAAAATCGGCAACATGAGTGTTTCCAGACTAAGACATTAGACTAGTCACCTAAAATGCAAATAAGATGTCAGAGTATACCAGCTTCAAAAGGCATGCTTCTGTGACTACACTGTTTTTTATTTAAACCTTTATATGATATAGATCTAAACCAATATATGATATAAACAGCATAGTATTGTAATAAAAAGGTAATTCCATGTATATTGAATAGCTACAGTATGTACTCCTGTATATGTTAAGTACTGCATGTCATGCATTTCAAACATTTTTTATTCTAAATTTATGTACAATATGCATACACCTCAAAATTTTTCATATGAAATTAATATGATTGCAATGAAGGTATGATTTTAAAAAGTTTATATATACTATCAAAATGCATTATTGTATCAACAAAAAAAAAGGAAAGAATACTTTTTTTACTTGCTCAGAATGCACAAAAATTAATATGTAGGATTAACAACACCAATGATAGGGACACAAAAACAGAGTCTAATATGAAGAAAATGTTGCACACTACAACAATCTCTGGTCTTTTAAAAAAATACAGTCATTTTAAGATCAAACAAAATTGCATTAAATTCGTAACTATATCAAACTATGTATTTATTAGAGTTGTCATTACATTCATATATTGCATAACATCTTGGATATTTACAGCAAAGTGTTTATGGTTGGACGGGATTTCCAATGACAGTCACTTGTATCTGCTTTTTTTTTTTGTATATCATAGCCAAGGACAGAGCCACAGAAGCGCAGTGTTTAGAGCGCTTGACTCAGTATGTGAAATGCCTGCATTAAGCCCTTCACAAGGCATTAGAAAGGGCATCCAGCCTTAATTCCCCTCCACCCCATGAAGGTGAGAGATAGTGACACATAAAATGGCAAACAACAACATTATACAATCAAGGACATAAATAAGATCAGAAATTTGTTAAACAGGCCATAAGGAGGAGCATGACTGAATACAGGGGGTTCTCGATTATGATGTCCTCAAGTTACAATGTTTTGTTGTTACAACGCATCTCCCATACATTATCAATAAATAACTTTTTCAGCCCCCATGGCTTATGTTGCAAATAGGAACTTCGTGTGCTGAACAGTTTGTTGAGTGTGGTGGAAGAAGACGTCATCATGCGGCATAGTTGCTTGATTATATATCAAGTTAATATTGTTATCAGTTTATCTGTTTGTGTATATGGTTGTGCTAAGGACCAGGCTTAAATTTATTTACAAAATTACCAAATACATAGTTGCAAATACGATCCTCATGAGAAACAGTTTGTTGAGCGTGGTGGAAGTATACGTCGTCACACGGCATTGTTGTGTATCAAGTTAATGGTTTCATTTATTGATTTGTTTATGTATACTCAGTTCACTTTTTACACCTGCTTAAAATACACGAAATTGGAATAATGTCCTAAAAAAATAATAGTAAAAAAATGCGAAATACACGAATAACGCCAATGCAAAAAATTCGAAAACAAAAATTTTCATTTTAGTAAATAGTTGTTTACCTCGGAGGCACTTTTCCACCATGCTGCCAATTGCTTCTGTGTCTCTTTACCCAGCATACTGTGTAGATATATCGCCTGTCCTAACTGTGTTTGTGTTAAGGTTTGTATATCGTCAGGGTAAAGCGTGCGAGAGCGCATCAGCTGATACGGAGGTGGCAAAACGTTTGCAGACAGAGGTTTGTTCTCCCACATCCTCCTCCTCTTCTACCATTTAATGCGATCGGATATTGTGGAGAGAATGGAAAAAATGCATTAAGAACAAAATTGCCTTATAATATCGTCAGGGAAAAAGCGTGCGAGGGTGCATCAGTTGACACGGAGGCAGCAAAACGTTTGCAGACAGAGGTTTGTTCTCCCGCATCCTCTTCCTCTTCTACCGCTTAATGCGATCGGGTATTATAGAGAGAATGGAAGAAATGCATTAAGAACAAACGGCAAACAAACTTGCTATATAATATCGTCAAGGAAAAAGCGTGCGAGAGTGCATCAGCTGATACGGAGGCGGCAAAGCGTTTGGAGATATAGGTTCATGCTCCAGCATCCTCCTCCTCTACTACCGCTTAATGCGATCGGATATTGAGAAATTGGAAAAAATGCATCTAGAACAAAGAGCAAACAAACTTGTCACATAATATCGTCAGGGAAAAAGTGTGCAAGTGTGCATCAGCTGATACGGAGGCGGCAAAACGTTTGCAAATAGAGGTTTGTTGTCCCGCATCCTCCTCCTCTTCTACCGCTTAATACGATCGGATATTATGGAGAGAATGGAAAAAATGCATTAAGAACAAACAGCAAACAAGCTTGCCATATAAAGTCGTCAGGGAAAAGGCGTGCAAGAGCAAAAACGTTTGCAGATAGATGTTCATTCTCCCGCATCCTCCTCCTCTTCTACTGCTTAAGTTATGTGCTCACCGCCACCATGCATGTCCTAGTGTATCCCTGTTGCCCACCACATAATATAGTGCATTAATTTGTTCTGTACAGTAAATCTGTATATCTTTTATACTCTACACTATTTGTATATTAATATAAATAACTACAGGTCTTTCTGCTTTGTTATGTAATTATAAAATATTTTCTATTTATCTTATATCTTTGGCATAGTGTGCCTATGTACGGTTGTGAAACGTATCTATGCCCGTTATCATTGTCTCCTATGGAAAATGACTGACTTGTTACAT
>JAXCGZ010007656.1:120000-127500 GCA_037179515.1 Halocaridina rubra
AAGATAAACTGAGAATGAAAGACGTGACAAATATCTCATAAGCTAATTCTCAAGCAGTAGTATTTGAGACTTTGAGGCGTCAGATCAAGGATTTGCGCCCCGTCACGGTCTGATGTTAGCATGGGCATGCACTCTGGGTAACGATTACATCTGCCAAAACAAGTCCTTCGCAAGAAGGCACCGTCCTAGCCCTTGGTAAAAAAGGGATCCATGACGTAAAACCGGAATAGTGATTAGTTATGAATTAAATGCAATACCAAAAACATATATATCATTTATTAAAAAGGGTTTTGGGAGATCATAAATTAACATTCAAATTATACGAAACGTAATACATACAATACATAATTAAAAAACGAGCACAATTCTGGAATTTTCTTCATCGATTACTGAAAATAGCAGATACCAAGATTATCAGAAACATTAATGCTAAGCAACATGTTGTTAGTAGATAAGTCCATACTAAGTAAGGTCAATATTTACATTATCATCTGTCTTTCTTTGGTTACGAAATTTTTGCTTCCTATGATTTAAGATGTTTTAAATTCATCTGAGTTTCAGAACCCTCTGGAAATATTCCTAACCTAACCTAATCAATAAACAGGTAACTAGCAACTATATTGAAGTTTAAATTTGTTCGAATAACATTAAACATTTTAAAATACCGTATTCAGTCCAACAATAACAGAATACAATAGGCGGGGATGAGACGGGTGTAACTGTAAAAAAATACCATTGGTATTTACAAGGAACTAAGAACAGTTGATTGTTCAGTATCATTCATTACCTTTCTTGAGAACACAGCTTCTTGTCATATCAGCGAAATTAAGCAACATTGGGTCTGGTCAGTACTTGGATGGGTAACTGCCTGGGAGCACCGGATTCCCTTAGAAATTGGCCTCTTTTTAGGAAGAGACTGTGTATAGCCCTTGATCATTAACATGCTGCAATCACAATCAGCTGATTTTCCTACACTACTTCCCCTTCCCCTTCTTCAATCGGCGTCAGTGTTGAAACCACCATGGAGTCTAAGGCCCAATATCTTAAACAGTGTAAACCTAGGATACCATTTTGTTAGTCAACTAGACACACACAAATGGATTTCAAAACGCATCTGACGCGGTTGAGTATGGCTAGGATCCCGTACGGGATAGTAGCCATACACAACCGCGTCAGATGCGTTTATGAAATGCATTTGTGTGTGTCAAGCCAACTAACAATATGGTATCCTAGTTTTACACTGTTTAAGAAATCGGGTCTATGTGCTTGTGTGTGGTGTGAAAAGGATTTTGTGAATGAATACACGAAAAAGCGACATTTCGTTGAACAAAATGGAGGAAGCGAAAATGTATGTAGATTTCCAACAGTTATCCCTTTATATCTGTAGAATTATTATTATTATTATTCTTATTATTATTATTATTATTATTATTATTATTATTATTATTATTATTATTATTATTATTATTATTATTACTCTATACTTGTTTTTGTTTGTCAGTGTTGTCTCTCTTATGATTAACTAATAGATACCTTTCATGGTGTCGTCGTCATAAGGAGTTGCCTCTCTTTATACTATCACTTCCTATTTAAGTTTATTATAAGATTATGTCACTGTTCTCATTTCTACTTCATTCATTGTGCGATTTTCCACCCTACAAAACTTCAATTCTCCTTTCAGGTCGTATCTTTCTATCTCTGGATTTCCTTTCTCTGAAGATAAAAAAAAAAAAAGAATAAGAGCAGCAACTTGCATGTAATGACAGACTCAAACATCTGATCAATCTAGCCTTATATTTCTTCTGCAGTGTTGATAAACATATTTAAGTTATAAAATGGGGTAGTTTACAGTTTAACGGGGCGTGCCGCTCAACGACCTCATCCTCCACTCAGGTTAGTAGTTCTACTGTAGGTCAGGTAAGTATTTTTAATTAGGATAGCAAGATGGGGGGTCCCAGGGGGGTTAGGTAAGTATTTTTAGTTAGGGTAGTAAAAAAATGTTTCGTATGCCTCTTGTCGCCATTTTTGTTGTGTTCATCCGCCAGTTCTCTAGTCGAGCCTATCGCCATCTATTGGTAGGTTTTGAACATTGGTATGCCCCGCTAAGCTGTAGGTGTTCCATAAAATGTAGTCAGGTTAAGTTAGATTAGGTTATATGTGGTGAGGTTAGAGGTTAAGTTATATATGGTGAGGTTAGAGGTTAGGTTATAATGGTGAGGTTAGAGGTTAGGTTATAATGGTGAGGTTGGAGTTACGGTATAATGGTGAGGTTAGAGGCTAGTTTATATGGTAAGGGTAGAGGGTAGGTTCTATAGGGTGAGATTAGAGCTTCTAAATATTGGCTGCTGAGCCTTTGTTGACGTTCAACTATAAAAAAAAATACCTGTAATTATCTAATTGTGCTTACGGGAGAGAGTCCCAAACTCGTAACATCCCATCTCCTGGTTAGTTCCATTTTGTACTTAGTAATACTTATCATACTTGTCCTTACAACTATATCAATATCTCTGAGAGATCAGGTGCTGAAAATAATAAAA
Organism: Halocaridina rubra; assembly: GCA_037179515.1. NCBI lineage: Eukaryota > Metazoa > Arthropoda > Malacostraca > Decapoda > Atyidae > Halocaridina > Halocaridina rubra. The sequence continues at coordinate 122,538 of JAXCGZ010007656.1, forward strand.
GACAAACTGAAAACATGATAATCACCACAGACAAAGAGAAATGAAAGAAGCACAGCTAGCCGTTTTAAACGGTGAGCATACCAGAGATCATGTGAGAGGGAGGAGGGCCTCCCTCCTCCCTCTCACATGATCTCTGGTGCGGAGCATGTTACAGATCAAGGGCTGCACCCAGTCACTTTCCTTTTTTTTTTTTTTTTCATACCGAGTCTTTATATGTTATCTTGAGCTCATTTGCTCTATTGAATTTTAGACAACCTCATCTTCCTCTGAATCTTCTATTAAGTCCCTTACTTGTTGGACATCCAGGTCTTTCATTCGAGAATCTTTACATTCGCTAATGGGATTAAGCTTGTAATACATAGAGGTACTTGAAAGGTTCTTGACTCTAAAGCTAATGAGAATACCCAGTACTATCAATGCAACGAAAATTCCTGCGTTATGCCAACAAAACAGAGCTGTAGCCACCATCATATCGTTGTGGTCATCTCCCTTCCATTTCGTTCCTAGAGGAGAATAGAGTATGAAGCCTATTTGAATGAGCCACGTTCCCTGTGGAGAGAAAGAGGCTTATCTGACTTATTTCGTCACTCCTCCCCCCTTCGGAGGTCGGCAACTTTTCTTTCTTCAGACAGATTGGACGAAAGGCTTAAAAAAGAATTGCGGATAGTATGAGCATTTTGAAGTTAAAAACATAGCAAAAACTTTTTTTTTTTTATCCATGGGCCAGATAAATATTTTTTTCAATATATTGTTATGTGGGCAGGAAAACTATTTGAACGGACCTGGATTGTTGCCCCCTGCCTTAGCTGATTTGCTGTCATGTGCTATGACCAATGACTTCAGTTAGAGATGTACACGTTAAATACCAGTAGATCTTACCTGTAGAATGACGCAGTAGCCCCTAGTAAGTCCAGCTAATACACTGTGCTTATTGGCCATCTCAACTGCTACACTCGCCAGACATCCTACTACGACAAATAACAGTAACATATGTACCTGAGAATAACCAATTACTTAGCACACTTACATCAATAGACATCTGAAATTATTCTCAGTGTCTGACTCGTGCGTATAAAAAGACTCTGAAAGCTGTTAGTATTTACTTTATTGTGCTATGTTATTTTCTGAGGGAAACAAGTTTGTATAGTAGATGGAAGGTCTCAGTTTCAAATCATTTATAATACCAACAATTTTACTTATGATCTGTATGGAAACAAAAATGTATATACTTATTCTTCCACAATGGACCAGTTAAACCAAAAATAAGGTGACATTTCAAACTAATATTAGATTATTAATAATGTATTCCTATATCAATATTGATTGACAATATTACCTAACAGAGACATAGTCTTAATTACCTGCACATCCAGAATTGATCTTCCGTGCAAATGGTAATAAAACAGAACTCCTTCCATAGCAAATCCCAGAAAGGCCGATGCATAGTCACTTCCTTTAGGAATGGGCCACTTATAATGCAATAATATATCCATGACACCATTCAGGGCAAAGAAAAAGTATATGGTCAGATGTTGCAGATTATTGAAGCTGGAAAACTTCCCCTCAGAATTAAAGGCAGTCATGTATTCCGCTGTAAAAAAAAATATATTTATCCTTAAGACTCATTCACACTGATAAAAGCAGTAAATGTAAATTATAACATCAATATTTCATTTGTCTGTATTATCCACACACCTGACTATGGCCAAAGATCCATTTAGAAATGTAAATGAATTATGACATAAGCTGTATTAGTAATCAGTATCTCATAAAAATATTCAATGACCCTCTATCGGACGTGGATGCCATGATTAAAAGCAATTGATCTATAATGTTTACCTATCATTCCAATTGGAACCACAGTAGCCTTGAAGACCCCCTCAAAAGGTATCTTGGAGCAACATGGGCTTGTGAATGATGCGGTGTTTGCGTACTTTATTCGGCTGCGTATGCCCGAGGAGATGGTTCTCTGACAGAGAAAATACCTCATCCACATGTTATACGCCCACCACATGCCTAGTATTGTAAGTAATACGCCGGGAAGGGTATGACCTATAAAATTAGCCATTTTATCTGGAAAACAAAGGTCTATGCTTTCACAATTTATTTCATTACACATTGAGAAGGTGCCGTTTTATGCGTCGCTATTCATCCCCATTCATGTTAGGATGGACACAGACAGGTTGGAGCCAGGGAATTACAGCTGATATCCCTTCCTAGTGGTCAACAGTGGCGTGAACACAGTTGTGTCATTTCCCAAGTCGAATGCTCTTCCGCTGCGCTACCGCGGTTCCCCATTACACACTGTGAAATACTTTATTGAATAAAAGGAGACCATTGTGTAAATTAATATCTTATGACAGTTTCACCGATACTAGAGAGTTAATTGACTCAAATCTCAAAGATATTTTCTGTTTGATAAGACACACGAGTCTCATGATCACCATGGCTCTTAAATTTATTATATCTGACCCAGATATAAATAGTCAGATGTATAAAATCTAAAGATTATTTAGTTATCACTTTATTTATGTTTTTATTTTTGAGTGTTAGTAATTACTGGTAATGTAGAGTTTTTATATTTTAAAGGAATCTGATGTACTTGGTCCAAACGTTGGGAACATCTGAATAACATCATCATCATCATTACCTTGCGGAATGCCTTGATGTCAGTCTATTGGTTAGACTCATTCTTGCCTTCACGTTTTCATTTCCATTCACAAATTTATTCATTGTTCATATTTATTTCTTACTAATTCTGTTAGTTATGTATACTTATTTCCATATTCACTTACTTATTTTAATATTTTCGTGTTGTTAGTTTCAACTGCTGGAAATAATGCGTATAATAGAAATTGTGGCATTTCTGGCGAGGTTTCATTTCGAATGTTATATTACCAGGAATTCTGGTAGGTAACAGACCCACGATCGAGGTAACTGCAGGATGTTAGAAAGGACATCCAGCCTTAACTCCCCAACTCCAACCTGTCCGTGTCCACCCCCATATTGAGGATTAATAGTGTCGTAATATAGCAAACAAAAATTTTGGTAGGAACTCCCATTTTCAGAACTACTTTGGTACTGACAATCTGTCTTCTTGTCTTCTTGTCTCTCCATCTCTATGCATATGAAATATAGGCTTAGGACCATACATATTTTTTTTTATGATTGTGACACCAGGACGGGCCAAAGAAAAAAAAGTCTACCCTCTTCAAGCCTGGGCACGAAGAAAACAAAAAGAGAAACAGAGATGGGGAGTGTTGTGAAACTTCATAATTGATCTGTCCTCCTTGAATGAACATGCATCGGTTAGCTATGCACTTAAACCCTTATACTGAAGTATTTTGGTGCAGACACTATCTTCCTCTCTTTCTGCTTATATGTCTCTCTAAAATAACCTAATATCAACATATATTTTTATTTGTGTTGGTATATTTTGAAGCTTCACATGTGATCTAACTTCTCTGACTCATTGTGTATAATGCTTAGCTAAGCATATTAATAACAGGACAGAAGCTCCTGTAAAGTGTATTTCTAATCATTGGAAGACATATAGTATAATGCTCTAAACTTACTGTGCAGGTTTTTTTTTATATCTTCTTTGAAAGTTGACTATTTATCCAGCTGTAGAATATCACAGTTCACTTTCTTGAAGAAGCGTCTACATACTCCACCATGATAACCTGAGCTGTACTGGCCTCGTAAAAGTAATTATTGCACCCTTTATGCAATCCATAGATAAAAAAAAAGGTTTGAAGATTACCTTATCGACTACCTTTGTTGATTAGTGTTATCAATATGTGAAGGCCACTCCTCTCTCTAAGCCTCCAACACAAAGGCGATCAAGAGTGTTTTTGAATCGATGTTCACACCTCTTGGTTATCATTTATTGTGTGCATCTCTCGCTTATCTCTCTATTAACTAAAGAATTTAGTCTTTTTTTTTAACTCACGTAGCAGTGATCATGCAAGGTCAAATGAGTACATGACACAGTACAGTTGAACACTATTAGACAGTAGCCGTCCAATGCGATGCTACAACTAAAAGTCTTTTGGACTTAAATAGGACTGTCCTGGACAGAATCGATGTTAAGTCTTCCTTTAGTTACGGTTCTTTTTCTATGCCTAAATCAACACCGAAAGTTCTTGGATATTCGTTGCACATCTCTTATTATCCCTTCACATCTGACAAGTCACTACACTCTCCATCTCCATTTCTTTTTACTTTATGTATTCTTCGTGCCCAGGCCTGATGAGGGTAGTATTATTTTATTAGTTTCTTGACCCGTCCTGGTGTCACAATATTAAAATAAATAAAATAAAATGGATGTTCTATTTATATGTCTGAAAGGACTATTTTATGTGTCACAATTAGTCTTTACATGAATGGGGGTGGACACAGACAGATTAAGGCGTAGAGCTTAAGGTTGAAGGCCCTTGCAAATGCCTTGCGGTGAGCTCGAACCCTCGTTAGCTCACGCCAGACTCATGTTCTACCACTGAACTAACACGAACCTCTTTTATGTCTCTGATAATCATTCTGAAATATTTATGTGGCAGGTTATTGCTTAGCTTAGTTTCTCTCTTCCTTCGCAATAAGTTGCACATCTAATAAGAACAGACATTAAAAAAAATTGCTAGTGCCAGTTACTTTTTTCTCCTTGTCCAAGTAACACAGTTGCGTTCACTTCTTAGAGCACAGAGCGAGCATCCTTGTCCTTCTATGGAAAGAACTATCGTCTGGCTTTGGATACAAGAGACAAAATTCCCTAGATAAAAACTAGTTCCCACTGACATTGGAGTCATCTCCTTAGATCAAGATATTCTTTCCTCTTCTTTCCCCTTCTGCTTTTTTTCTTTAGTTCAGTGAAACATAGGATATAATAAAAACAATATATGACCAAAGATTTGTCATACATATGCACTAACTGCAGTCCCACTTCTAAGGCATGTGGCCGAGTCAA
>JAXCGZ010007657.1:10000-95000 GCA_037179515.1 Halocaridina rubra
CTTCTCAGTATAAAATAATGAAAATGAACAACCCCCTACGAACGTGTACGTTCCCCTACGATGGGTAGGGAGCGTCGGGAGCATGGTTGGCCCAGTCGTAACGGTCAAAAATTTAAATTTCCCGTTTTCTATGATGATACTTACGTTTGCGTATGATCAGTCGTACGCTAAATTACGCGTCCAAACTACTCCGTACGATTGCAATTACGATCCATAGGAATGCTTACGCGGACGCATGACGCACTTCCGACAGGCACAGGAATGCACCTGTCGGCTAAAAAATCTGCCGGATCTCCAAGGATTGAGCGAAGATTCCGTCGGAACGCGGTCTTAAGAGTCGGGTCGGGAGTTTTGGCTATGTGTGACGCCAGCATAAAAGAGCATAAGATTTGGGCCTTGTCACAAATACTGAGAGTTGTGAACACTTCAAATGTGAAAAACTTAAATAGCAGAGAATATATAGGGAACAATAATTATTACTCTCTCTCTCTCTCTCTCTCTCTCTCTCTCTCTCTCTCTCTCTCTCTTTCTCTCTCTCTCTCTCTCTTTGTGTGTGTGTGTGTGAATAATGTAAGCAATGCGAAATGGTTCTGAGAATGAAGTATCCAGTTCCAACATCTAGATTTCTGTGTTAATGAAAATTAAGATCAGATTTTGAACGTAAAAATGTTAAGCCCCTTACTAGTGATATGGTTGCCCATTGGAATATATTAATAAGAAAATAATAATAATTATAATAATAATAATTATATTAATAATAATAATATGTGTGTGTGTTTGTGTGAGGAAAAGACCTTACACGTGGCAAAGGATATAAAACGAGACAAGGCAAGTGGAAAAGCTTATCAAGTTGATGGAATGCAGCCAGAAGGCGCAATAAACGAAATCGTAAAGTCAAGTTTGGCCCCAACTTAAGTTCTGGTCACAGATTGAGACTACCATGGGCAACCTCCATCCATCCCCCCCCCCACTCTTCATCTTCCTCAAACGTTCTTTCCATTCTTCTTCTTCTTCTTCTTCTTCCTGAATGTGCCGGACACTAAGTTTGGTCATTTCATTGGTTCCGCCTGACGTGTTCAAAGGAAAGTAACGTAGTGAGGAAATACTACAAAAAAAAAAAAAAAACGGTAACCATGGACAAGAAACCTACGAACTACTACAAATCTAAAACTCTCCCCTGAGTAGAGAACAAATTTCATATCAGCAGGAGCAATATTATACCGTAGCTGCAAGCCGTTTGGAACCACACACCAAACACTAAAACCATTTTATTCCAAATCGACTGATCTTCTAAATTTCTAATACCACTTATACTGTCTCTCTACTACCCAGTAATGAATTTATGTAATGATTTTTCTTATGTACTAAATGATTAATCATTAAGTACATTGTAAAAAGAAAAACATACAATTCCATAGTTTCAAATAATTCTTTCAAATTTCATGAGAACTTGTGTTAGGCAAAGTCCACAATATTTTAATGCAGCTATTCAAAGGACTGCTAGAATTCCTCTAGTTTATTTTTATATAATTCATAATAATTCATATTTATTACATCTAATCTATGTGTCTACCATCATTTCTCCGTTAACAAGGAGATGTATGAAGCAGACATATAAAGCAAAAATTAAAATAAAAAAAGGCATTAAGAAACAAATAACAGCCAGAAGTTAGCGTCTCATGCAGTTAGCTGAAGATCTTGACTGTAACAAACTTTTTAAATGTTTTGGGACTGAATCGTATAATGTAGCTTCAGCTTCTGTTTAGGATAACGCTGACAGTTCTGTCTCAAAGATTCATTCTTCTTGGATATATGTCTTTTTACCCATTCGTGTATTTTTCTATTTATTATTATTACTATTACTATTATTATTATCATTATCATTATTATTATTATTATTATTATTATTATTATTATTATTATTATTATCATTATTATTATTATTATTATTATTATTATTATTATTATCTATATTATTATTATTATTATTATTATTATTATTATTATTATTATTATCATTACTATTATTATTATTATTATTCTCAGCGAAGCAATATCACTATGAGAAGGCGAAAAATGAGTTTAAGGACTTTTCTGAAGTGAATATTTCTTATAGGAAAGTGTACTTTTCTATCAATTTTGGCACAGCCATCAAGCATATCTCCACCCCAATGTTCTTCTAGTGTGTGTAAGTGTGCATCTATCTTTTTATTCAAGGCCTCCAATATATACATAAAAGTTACAAAAGTTGAAAATACACCTTTTCCATTTCTCCTTTCAGTAACTATTGCCAATAATGTAGAGTGTTTGTACTTGTGTGTAATTACCTAATTGTAATTACCTACTTGTGCTTACGGGATAGAGCCCCAAGCTCGTAACTTCCAGTCTCCTGATCGGTTCCATTTTGTGCTTAGTGATACTTGTCATACTCGTCCTTAAAACTATGGATTGAGTTAGCATCAACTACCTCCTCGCTTAGAGACTTCCAATTACCAACTACTCTTACACTAAAAAAGTACTTCCTTACATCCTGAAAAGAAGTTTTCTTACGACACTTCAAACTATGACCTCTAGGTCTAGTACCAACCATATCAAAATATCGATCCCTATCCACTCTATCATAACCATGAAGGAATTTAAAGACTGTCACCATATCCCCCCTCAATCTTCTAGCTTCGAGTGATGGTAAGTCTAATTCCCTCAGCCTCTCATCATAACCGAGATTGCGTATTTCTGGCACCAGTTTCGTGGCATGTCTTTGAACTTTTTCAAGCATAGCTATGTGCTTTTTCAAGTGCGTGTGTACTTGTGTGTAATCATTAAGCTATCTACACTTCAAAATATAATAAATATGTGTTGGACATTTTCCCTACATCATTTCCTCTTCCCTGTATTACTATGCCAAGCGTCAATCATCACAGCAAGTTCATTTATATATATAAATAGAATTTGGGAGAAGAGAACCACATGTGTTGACCTCATGGAGAGCGATCCCCCACCCACCCTCTTGTGTTCTCCAAGGGAATGGCATCAATTTACCTTCCAAGCAGAGAAAAAAATGTATAGTTAATAATAACAAGTGTTTTAAATATCGTGGAACAAGGGTATGAAGAAAAATAAACATGATGAAAGACTTTCTACATCATTATGATAGCATTTCCACAGAATAAATAAAGTTATATATATATATATATATTATTATATATATATATATATATATATATATATATATATATATATATATATATATGAAATCAAGTAAACGCATTAACATATGTAAAAACATGAATCATATTTTACCCCTAACAAAATTACTGTGCCAAGGCACTACCAACTACACCACTGAAGGTTTAAAAGAAGAAGAAAAAACCCTGAGCAAACTGATTTGCAAGGAATTAACGCATTCTTTCTGAATGCCTTTTCGTTCATATTACAGCTTCTTCCCAACATCACAGGCATTCAGAAAGAATGCTTTCATTCCTAGCAAAGAAGAAAGCTTTGAGGTTGCTTTTCTTTTAGGCCTTCAGTGTTGTAGTTGGTAGCACCTTGGCACAGTAATTATGTGTCTTATGTTAGAGTCCCGGTCATGAGTAAAATATGATTCATGTTTTCACAAAAGTTAATGTGTTCATATGATTATTATTGATGCGTATATAACATGGAATCTGAATTAAATGCGAAAACTAATTAATGAGTGAGGTTGGGAAGAAGCTGTAATATGAACACAAAGCAGTAAGAAGGAATGCGTTCGTTCCTAGCAAAGCAGTTAGCTTTGAGGTTTGTTTCTTATTTTAAACCTTCAGTGGTGTAGTTGGTAGAGCCTTGGCACAGTAATTATGTGTCTTAGGTTCGAGTTCCGGTCAGGGATAAAATATGATTCGTATATATATATATATATATATATATATATATATATATATATATATATATTATATATATTTGTAAACTTTACACTCATATTCCATACATGTCGTAAAAGCAGACTAAAAGGGAGTGGGAAGAAAGAGGCAGCCAATCCGTTTTTCCCTCATCTTTTTATCCCTCAAGTAGGAGATAAATATTGGAGAGAATGCGGAGAATGTAATAAAGCCCTACTGTGAAAACAGGAGCCATATAACTTCCTCTGATCAGAATTCGAACATGCAACACATTTGACACTCAATCAATGCCCATAAGATGATAACATCTGTACCACTAAAGGTATGAATGCAGTACAAAATCTTTCTATTAAGGCCGCTTTCACACCAAAGTGGCACGTCGCACGTGGCATCCCACGTGGCACGCAAGTTGAAAACGAACATCCGGAAATATATGAAGTCTTTCACACAGAAGTGGCGTGACACGTCCCATGTGCCACGTGCGAGTTGCGTCGCAAGTCGCACGTGGCACGTGGGACGTGTCACGCCACTTCTGTGTGAAAAGCTTCATATATTTCCGGATGTTCGTTTTCAACTGGCGTGCCACGTGGGATGCCACGTGCGACGTGCCACTTTAGTGTGAAAGTGGCCTAACTGCTAAGCCAACACACGCCCTACAGAATGTTTCTCTTAATTTTCTTCCTATTTCTCGTCTTCACACGTGGTTTGTAACTTGATTTAATTGAAAGTTTGGTCATATAAACACATCTATCAATGTGCAAAAAGCGCTACAGAGTGCAACATTGAAGGTCTTAAAGAAGCCCAATGCTTCTCTGTTGACTAACTAAATAATATAGAGTCATTAGGTTCGGAGTTCTATGGAGGCCACGGTGGCTCAGTGGTATATCGCGCGAATCGGGAGGCCACTGATATGAACTCGACCCAACGCAGGACGATAGGAAAGGCATATAGTTTAAATTTCCCTGTTCTAATCGGAGAGTTCACCCCCATTCTTGGAGACTATTTGTGACACTTACAACAGAAGAAAGTTCTCTATACATCAGTATCCTATGAGAAATGTAGATTCTCTTAAAAAAATTTTATCTGAGCTAAAATTATTATATAGAGCTCGAAAAAGCAAGTAAATTCAGTGAAATAATTTTTATCAGTTGTGAGATTCATTTCTTTCAGATTAAAACTGAAATCTGAAAAAGTCAAGTCGTGTATTTCTATGAAAACCCATGACCAAGAAACACTAGGCGAGAGATGTCTCGAGTATAAAATGTCGAAATTAGCTGTCAAGAACCTTTCCAGAAGACAATTAACTGCCAAACGGTTTCCTGAAGCGTTCCGGGCAAAACACGATCAAGTCTTGAAAAGAAAAATACACGTAGAGAAATGGCGGGCAAAATACTGGAAAACCAATATCCCGTCAAAGCCAGTCTGGCGTTACTTTTGACATTATCAGATAAAATATTTCGAAGACAACTCATGAAAACTGACAACGCTTCCAGATAACCACAAGAATAGGAAGCAAAAAAAAAAAATAAGACAGTTTAAAATATTGGAACACAAATGTCAATATAGTAGTGATTCCTCCATCAGCGCTTGCAGACGGCCAGAAGATAATTAAGACATTGAAATTCTTGAAGAATGTGGGAGGAAGAGAAGAGATATTGGGGGAACTTTGTTGTGGTAGTGGGGGGATGGGAGGTTTATTAAATGCGGTTGTGGAGGGAGAGTAAACGAATTGGAAGAAGCACAAATATCATTACTGAGAAAAAAAAAGATAAAGCGTCGTATGGTGATGTTAATGTATACATTGGTACTGGAAATGAATATAACCATGACTTAATGAGACAATAGAAGGTTGTGTATTCAGGAGAGGGTTCTTGACAGTGTGAATCCTCTTTAAGGGAATGCGATATTGGCTTTTAGCCTTTACCAGTGTTGAGGAAAATAGTTAAACCACTATGAGAAGGATCGCGAATTTAAGTACCTGGCAGTTATGGTCAAAGAAATTAATATATAACTATGGCATATGTAGGGATTTCTCTCTCTCTCTCTCTCTCTCTCTCTCTCTCTCTCTCTCTCTCTCTCTCCTGCCGGAAATGCTTACTCAACGGAGCTTTGATTTTATGTAATGTAAAAAGAAATTACAATTTTATCATGCCTAGTTACCTTATGCACTCCATAAGTTCTTAAATAATAATAATAATAATAATAATAATAATAATAATTATTATTATTATTATTATTATTATTATTATTATTATTATTATTATTATTATTACACCTGTGGCTGGAGAAATATTGGTGGCGGTGGCAGTACATAGAGACAAAGGGTTGAGAGAGAGAGAGAGAGAGAGAGAGAGAGAGAGAGAGAGAGGCACGTTTAGGAAGACATCATGTGAGAGTTGCAATTATGACACTTTAATTGAAGTTGTTGCTGGAAATGCTAATGCAATTAAGATGGCGATCGTTCCTGGTACCAGCCACTCACTCTTCCACAATGACAATGATGGTGATGATAAAGATGATGCTGATGATAATGATGATGGTGATGACCTACTCATATCAGAAAAAAAAATGATTGTGGTTATTGTGATGATAGTGATGCCAAAAGTGTGTGGTGGTTATTGTGATGATAGTGATGCCAAAAGTGTCTACCTATTTTAATGTCAATAACTGTACAAGGGAAAATATTACAAGCACACATTTAGCTTCTATACAGATGCTTACTACGTTTTGCAATTTTTAATACAAACATCGATTATTGCTTTTTATATAATTCACTTTTTATCATAGAGACTAAGGCCCGATTTCTTAAACAGAGTAAACCTAGGATACCATATTGTTAGTTAGCTAGACACACACAAATGGATTTCATACACGCATCTGACGTGGTTCTGTGTATGGCTAAGATCCCGTACGGGATCCTAGCCATACACAGAACCGCGTCAGATGCGTTTATGAAATCCATTTGTGTCTAGTTAACTAACAATATAGTATCCTAGATTTACACTGTTTAAGAAATCGGGCCAAACTGTATATGACATATTGTGCTAGTGTTTACCATGATGTCGACTTCGCTGTCTGTAGTCTACTGTACCCTAACCCTATCTAACGTAACCTACTGTAATCTAACATAACCTAACTAGACCCAACCCAACTAGCCAGACCTAGCCAAACTAACCTAACCTGGTTGGATTAGGTTAGGTACCGATATTTTCAGAGTTTTGTAAGGAAAAATTTTGCAAGTAAATCCATTTTAACATAGGTGAAAATAGTGACAGTAGCATATCAGAATATGGTGATATGGAATATTGACCAACCAACCACCGATAAAATGGTCATTGTCACCTCTGTGTATAGTGATACAGAGATCCTGATGGAAGTAGGAACCAATGGTAGTGATAGTGGATAGAATTACGCTGAATTTAATGGCAAGGCCGAAAAGTGTATTTTTGTCAGTTATAATGTAGATATAGGAGAGAACAATGATGGCGAGTTTTTATAAAGGGGGGTACAGACGATCATTATTACTGTCAGTAAAAATACTGACACTATTCTATTGGTGTGAATTACTACGTCCATATGATGGACACACCGACAGTAATAATGACAGTACAGGGAAATACTGTCAGTAATATTGTTCGTCTGTTTAGCCCTTAAGAAGTGGTACTGGAGATGGTAGGTCATGGGGAGTTTGATGATGATGATAATGACGATGATGATGATGAGGAGGAGGAGGAGGAGGAGGAGAAAGGAAGGACAAATTGATACTGTAATGAAGCACACACACGGATAGAGAGAGAGAGAGAGAGAGAGAGGAGAGAGAGAGAGAGAGAGAAAAATTCGTCAAACTGCAGAGAGTTAGATTTCCAGCCTCCAGAATTAGCTGGGAAGCGAATAGCTTAAGGGAAAAAAGGCTTATCTTTTAATCTCTCTTTTTTTTTTTTTTTTTTTTTAATTCTCTCCTCGTGATATCATGTAAGGAAATATAAATTCAGTAAAACACGGGATTCTCCTTAACCTCTTTTGTATCTCTTCTAATCGTTCCGGTTCGTTCCGGTTTTACGTCACGGTCTCCCTTTTCAACCAAGGGCTAGGACGGTTGCCTCCTTTCGAAGGGTATTCATTCTTTTTCATTTAGATCAACCTCTTTCATTAGCATTTATTGTTGTTATTATTATTACTATTATTATTATTATTATTATTATTATTATTATTATTATTATTACTATTATTATTATTATTATTATTATTATTATTATTATTATTATTATATGCCTTCTTGTTTTTTTCTGCTTTGACACAGCCACCCCCACATAATGGGAATTATTGCTTTTGTAATATACAGATTATTATTATTATTATTATTATTATTATTATTATTATTATTATTATTATTATTATTATTATTATTATTATTATTGTTATTATTATTATTATTATTATTATTATTATTATTATTATTATTATTATTATTATTATTATTATTATTATTCTTTCTTGTTCATGCAGACAGTACAGAGTATACTCATTCGTAGTTCTAGTCACTTTTTATTTCTTTATTTTTTGTACTTGTTAAATTCTAATTGTACCACTGTCGATTTTACTGATGCAATATACTCAGGGGTGGGAGGGTTCGATATCGCTATGTCATATGAACTTATGGACTCTTCACCAGCGCAAATTGGAAATAAACTTGTTTCCTTGCGTTTCAATAAATTCAATTACTGTTTCCTTGTTTGGATTTGCACGTATATACCTAGAAAATCTTACTCAAACAAAGATTTGGAGCTGTTTTTATCCATTACAGTGTAAAGTTTTCCCTGATATTTCATAATCACCTGTAATCAGTTCTACCTCACCTTATACGTTAGTTCTTAATCAGCAAATAGAGACAACAAGGACGGGAGGGACTCCTAGCACTCCCCTATCCTTTTTATTTCCCTTTTACGAAAAGTAGAGATTATAATGTTGATACTTTGCAAAGTATTGCACCACCTTTAACATCCCCTACAGCTCATTTTTTTGTATTTTTATATTTCAAATCTATCCCCATTCGAATGGAGGTGGGTAGAGACTGGCTGGAACTGGGGGATAAAAGGTCCTTACTGACTAATAAAGTAAAACAGTAAATCAGCTCATTCCTTTTTGATTACCACTCCATTAGCCTCAATTCTATCTGCCGCTCAAACTAACAATAAAAATAGAAAAACAATGAACAAATTCGTTTATACAGACTATACCAGCAGAGTTTATACCGATTTCACCTCACGATGACACAGAAAAATAGCATAGCAATTAACACATTAAATTTTCATATCATTCCCAAAGCCTCAATAGCGCTTACAGCTCACTCCAAAAGAGCAAAATAGCGAAAAACTAAAGGAAGGAGAGAATCCCCCCCCCAAGTTCCCACTTGAGAATCAACCTGGGAGAGCAGCGTCTCGCAATTTTTTATTATTCGCCAGGGAACAACATATACCTCAGCAGGAGAGAAGGAGGAGGAGGAGGAGGAGGAGGAGGAGGAGGAGGAGGAGGAGGAGGAGGAGGAGGAGGAGAAGAAGAAGAAGAAGAAGGAGGAGGAGGAGGAGGAGGAGGAGGAGGAGGAGGAGGAGGAGAAGAAGAAGAAGAAGAAGGAGGAGGAGGAGGAGGAGGACAAGGACGAGGAGGACAAGGACGAGGAGGACGAGGACGAGGAGGAAAAGGAGGAGGAATTAGATTATGCACAACGACAAAAACAACGAAAGATTGAATTCACACTAGCACATGAAATAAGTAAAAATGAAGAAGAAAAATTAAAGATACGCAGAATTAAATGGAAGGTTAAGAAGGTGAATGGGGATGTCAAATACAGATGCTGCACCGGATCTGGCCCTATTGGAGAAAGCTGTATTTTCCGAGAGAGGAAAAATATACACCAAACATAAACAAATGTTTAAATACCCCTCCCAAAGAATAAAATATATATATATATATATATATATATATATATATATATATATATATATATATATATATATATATATACACTAAGGGGGTGGCCGAGTCACGGCATACGCTCTTGCCACGATTCTGGTTGGTTTTATGTCTTCTTCATCGGCAGCTTTCCCTAAGTTAATATGTTATTGCTGATCATCACAAGCCTCTTGGAAGTTAGAGCTCATCTTGGCTAGTATATATACGGCCGGAAACCCATCCTTTCCATCTGTCTAGTATTTGAACTGGAAACAAGCAGATCTGCAATGCTCCCCCAGTGACCGGATCTTTTTTATATATATATATATATATATATATATATATATATATATATATATATATATATATATATATATATATATATATATATATCAACCTCCTGCGAGACGTCAAAGAAGAAGGGGAGTAGAGGGGAGAATAACTTCTCCCCAGTTTTCCTTCTTTGATGTCGGCTACCCCCCAATTAAAGGGGGAAACAGCCAAGGTATATGTATGTATGTATATATATATATATATATATATATATATATATATATATATATATATATATATATATATATATGTATATATATGTATATATATATATATATATATATATATATATATATATATATATATATATATATATATATATATATATGTATATATATATATATATATATATATATATATATATATATATATATATGTATATATATATATATATATATATATATATATATATATATATGTATATATATATATATATATATATATATATATATATATATATATATATATATATATATATATATATATATACACGAAGAGGAAGTGTCATTGTTAAAGAAGGGAAGTTTATGGCGCAAATCAAGTTGTTTCTTAATTGAAACAGAATTTGGGCTCTTAAACAAGGTATTAGTGTATATTAACTTAAG
This sequence comes from Halocaridina rubra, assembly GCA_037179515.1. Taxonomy (NCBI): domain Eukaryota; kingdom Metazoa; phylum Arthropoda; class Malacostraca; order Decapoda; family Atyidae; genus Halocaridina; species Halocaridina rubra. The sequence continues at coordinate 20,766 of JAXCGZ010007657.1, forward strand.
CCAGTATAACTACTAAATATTATTCTTTTAACTAAGACCCGATTTCTTAAACAGTGTGAACCTAGGATACCATATTGTTAGTTAGCTAAACACACACAAATGGAATTCATAAACACATCTGACGCGGTTCTGTGTATGGCTAGGATCCCGTACGAGATCCTAGCCATACACAGAACAGCGTCAGATGCGTTTATGAAATCCATTTGTGTGTGTCTAGCTAACTAACAATATGGTATCCTAGGTTTACACTGTTTAAGAAATCGGGTCTAAATCTACATTTTTTAATAATCACTACAAAATAATTACTATTTAGGCTTAACAGCGATACAGGCACCATAGAGTGACTGTAATTTTCAACAAACACCTGTTGATACGAGATATTTATAATGAGGTTTCCTACAATTCTCTAAGTTAGTGGACTGGAGTTCCCGTTACTCAGTTCTATTTCCTCTATCGAAAGAGGGGGAATAAAAGAGAGAGAGAGAGAGAGAGAGAGAGAGAGAGAGAGAGAGAGAGAGAGAGAGAGAGAGAGAGAGAGAGAGAGAGAGACCCTCTCTCACCTTTATGCGCCTTTTGCTCTTTTGGATATTTCACACGCGTGAGAGATTTTGGGTAGGTGGGCGTGAACCTTTGCGTCAGTGCCTCTGATATGAATGTATATGACGCAGTACATTACATGTGTGCGAATTTGTATTTCCAAATATATCGACACATGAGTGTAGATATTACACCCTCATGTATGAGGGAGTATATATTTCAAGGGTATACGTTCAGTTTATTACTACTTTTGTTTCAATTATTTTCTTTCAAGAACAATATTATTCTTAGGCCCGATTTCTTAAACAGTGTAAACCTAGGATACCACATAGTTAGTTAGCTAGACACACACAAATGGATTTCATAAACGCATCTGACGCGGTTCTGTTTATGGCTAGAATCCCTTGCGGGATCTTAGCCATACACAGAACCGCGTCAGAGACGTTTATGAAATCCATTTGTGTGTGTCTAGCTAACTAACAATATGGTATCCTAGGTTTACGCTGTTTAAGAAATCGAACCTTACTCAGGCCCATAAACGAAGTCAAATACAAACAAAATAATAAACATCATAGAAAAAAAAGTATTAAGATCCTTATAAGTATGACACAAGTGGCCATTATCAAGAAACTACACTTTAACGTCAATGAAAACGACCATTAAATACTCGATATTCAACGTCTTAAGGGGGGTTTGTTTACACGGTCAAACTGTTCGTCGAACGCGGGTCTGTCGAACAGCGTTCGACGAACCGTTTGACCGTGTGAACCCCCCTTAAAACGTGTGTTTATATGATGAAATTTGAGGCCACGTCTCCGAAAGTTTAATAGCTTTTATAATGTTGTGCGATGCTGCCATTTATAATAGGGAGGTCAGAAGCACCTGTTGGGGTTCACAGCGGAGGTGCTAACGCTATACACCTCTCTATTAGAGAAGAACACAAAGGTGAGAATAATTACATACTGAAAGATACTTTATCGCTGGTTCTTCACGGGACTCTGATGGGATAAGGTACTAGTTTCGGGTGGATTTTACAAGATTTTGACAGGGTTACTAATCTGTGAATAAGATTCATCATCGTATACAAACTGTACAGTATTTTTTTATACGTGTGACCGGGATATGCAAGAAAATTGCCCTCCTCAGGCCCAGGCACCAAGAAAGCATTGAGACGACGAAAAAGTGGAAGCCTAAGGAGAAGACAGAATAAAGAAATTATAAAGAATGGGAAAAGGACAGGCTGAAACAAATGAAAGCCTAAATATATGGCAGGATTAGGCCCTGAGATGATGAATATAAACTTTTTGTATTATTATTATTATTATTATTATTATTATTATTATTTTCATTATTATTATTATTATTATTATTATTATTATTATTATTATTATTATTATTATTATTATTATTATCATTATTTTTATTATTATTATTATTATTATTATTATTATTATTATTATTATTATTATTATTATTCGGCAAGATCACACAGGCCTTATTCTTGAATTTATGTGTATTAATTCCATTACTTTTATAACCAAGAGAAACACTAAACTTATTTTTGAATTCACGTTTATTACATATTTTTAAATTATAATAATATATATGGATATAGGCAGGCCTACATTCCTCTTTTTGGTATTGTTTTTCATGGTGTAGTCATCGTGGCTCAAGCAGTAGCGTCCGCGACTTTGAGGCATCAGGTCGCGGGTTCGCGCCCCGTCACGGTCTGAGGTTAGCAAGGGCATGCACTCAGGGTAACGATTACATCTGCCAAAACAAGTCCTTCGTAAGAAGGCAACCATCCTAGCCCTTGGTAGAATAGGGAGTCTGTGACGTAAAACCGGAACGGTAGAAGAGAGAGAAATCCTGCCTCCTAATCCCTGCATGGTGTAGGAGGATAATAAAAAGCATAACTCTGATGATAGAAAGGAAATAATTGGACAAGCGTGTTGTGTGGAGCAATGGGGGCGGACTAGTAATCCATTTCGCCCGGAATATCTTTTTTTTTCTTGGCACAAAACTGGCAGAGGAGGTAAGGACGGGGAGAGAGAGAGAGAGAGAGAGAGAGAGAGAGAGAGAGAGAGAGAGAGAGAGAGAGAGAGAGAGAGAGAGAGAGAGAGAGAGAGAGAGAGAGAGAGAGAGAGAGAGAGAAGATATATATATATATATATATATATATATATATATATATATATATATATATATATATATATATATATATATATATATATATATATATATATATATATATATATATATATATATATATATATAATATATATATATATATATATATATATATATATATATATATATATATATATATATATATATATATATATATATAACACAGCCAAACTTTTTAGTAGTAGATTCTGTCTTTTTTAGTTCGAAGAGGTTTTCGTTACTGCCTCTAGGGACACAATTAAGGAAGGAGGTATTAGGATTTTGCTAATTGCTCAGGATTCTTTCCACCTTTTATTCCTGCTCTTTTTCGACAGCTCTTCTCATGTTCATGTGGAGTCGCTGCATCTCACTAGCCTCTTGGAGAGTGTTGGTTTTGATTCCGGTTTCATGCCATATGGATAAATAATTCGGAGGCTTATTTCCACGTGATTCGCCAAGATTCACGCCAAGTCAACACTTGTAAACGTATGGAGGCAGTGTCAGAAGTTATCATTATTATTATTATTATTATTATTATTAGTAGTAGTAGTAGTAGTAGTAGTAGGGACAACGTCATCCGAGTGGTCAGAGTGTTCGACTCCGCAGTTGACAGACCCGCGATGGAGACCACCGTAGGACGCTATGAGGGGCATCCAGCTTTAATTCCCCATACGTACTCTGTCTTTGTCCACCCCCATAATGAAGACTAAGTGTGATACACAAAAATAGGCTTACATCTTATTATTATTATCATTACTATAAGCCTTTACTTAAAATATCTTCGGACTTTTGATAAAGTTGTTAGGAAATATATAAAACAATGTACGTTCGGAAGAAAAAAACATAATATCCAGTAAATTAATGGACCTTTTCTCCTCCTATTTCCCAACCCTCCTTTAATCAGGTAAAATCAAGCTTTTTTTATTTCTATTATTTTCTTTTTTGAGGGGGGAAGTTATGACCATTAAAAGGAATGAGTTGTCATACTGGTGCCCAGTCTCTTAGTGACATCCATCAATTTCAAAAGCATCTCTGTGACAAATAAACAAACGGAAATAAAAGATATACAACAATCTGTATATAAATCTCACACCAACAGCACAATACCCAGGAAAATACACCCAGTTTAAGATCTTTGCTAATAAATTACGAATCGGCGTAACACGGAAGAAAAATTTTGTCAGAAAAAATATTACGCTACAGTAACTGTCCGACACTACTGCTACGAAATGCGTGGCCCGAGTATTTGTTACAAAAATCGAAAGAATTTTTATTTATTATTTTTCTTCAGGGGGGGGGAAGGTAGAAGCATGTACTTGGGAATTTGTACACGCAAGCACTCCATGAGTTACATAAAGTGGTATTACAGACTCAATGTATGGATTCGCTCCCTCTAAACTGATAAGCCGTTGGTGCTTGGATGAATACATTTTACGCTCAGAATAACTCAAGAATTATGATATTTTTATTATTCACATGTGTGTGACTATCAGTCCCCATTTGGAGGAGGGCACAGACGGATTGAAGCTGGAGATGAAGCTTGGATACCCTTCCTATCGCCCCACGTGGACTCGAGTAATCTTCCGCGCTTTGTAGGGAGGCCTCCCAAGTACTCACTTTTTTTTTATGATTCCTTACGATTACCACTAAAGTTTGCCAACATTTGCTTTATTTTTCCTATTTTCTTTATTGTTTATTTTTAATTAGGATACCTTAAAATACTGAAAATCGAGATATTAAAAGCGAATAAAATGAAAAAAATATCTGATCTTGGTGGAAATGGTTTCTAAAAAATTATTGTGTTCTTGGTTGACATGCGTCCTATAAATTCATGGAACTCCGTATCCTTTATCCCACGATTGTTTTATACCTCATTAAAAAATTAAAGTATGTGATATACATTGCCTCATTCCTCCTTTTAAGAGGGGTAGCCGAACCAAGAAGCCCGCATTTACCACAATCCACACATACCTCACTCACTCCTCTTAGCTCCTTAGGGATAAAGGGTTGCCACGTTTCCCTCCCTACCACCCTGCTTAGGTCATCCACAAGGTACGCGGGTTAGAATACCCTACATTGAGGCCCGACAGCCGCAGCTGGTTTACCCCCATATAATGATGCGATGGGGTAAACCAGCTGCGGCTGTCGGTCCTCACTGTCCTTGTAGGTGACCCAAGCTGGGTGGTAGTGGAGGGAAATGTGGCACCCTTTTATCCCCTCCGAGCTAAAATGAGTGGTTGAGGTATGTGTGGATCGCGGTGAATGCGTGCTTCTTGGCTCGGTCACCCCCCTTACAAGAGGGAATGGGACAATTTATATAGATAGTTTAATTTTTTTAAAGGGTCATAACCTATTAAGCGCATTAACTCTCATAAGTGCTCATAGTCAAGTGACAGCTACCATATTCCGTGACACTTCGGTGACAGATAAATATGCGGAAGGTCATTCCTTCACAAACAAATCGAGTCGTTCTCCCAGCCAGACACTGGTGAAAGATCGGTAACGATGATAACGATGGGACACTGCTGTGGATAAAAAAATTTCTGCGTTCCTCTTTTCGTCATGAATTCTTTCAGCGAAATTCTCCCGTTTGCTTGTTTACAGGAGAAGAAGGGTAGTTTTGACTGACAGACGGACATCCGACTGTGTCAATACGATGTCTTGAAATACAGATGACAGACATTTGGGAAAAATATAGAGTTTTTATTTTCTTTGACTGGACGAACTAGCGGACATAAAATACATCCTAGGGTAAAAAAAAATATAAAAAAAAACAGGAATATTTACTGTAGGATATTTTGGATAGTTATTGTGCATTTGCATCCACGTCTTGTTTGCCATTATATAAATGTTCATTTGCAGTTGGGCGTAACAGCTTCAAAGAACTTTTGAACAAGAAAGAAAGTGATCGCCTTCCGCAAATTTATATACCATATCGATAGTTAGCTAGACACACAAATGCATTTCATAAACGCATCTGACGCGGTTCTGTGTATGGCTGGGATCCCGTACGGGATCCTAGCCATACACAGAACCGCGTCAGATACGTATCTGAAATCCATATTTGTGTGTCTAGCTAACTAACAATGTGGTATCCTAGGTTTACACTGTTTAAGAAATCGGGCCTACGTCGCGTCTTCATGCAACTAAATTAAGAGATTATGGACTTATCAAAATAAAAAAGGGACAAATTTTTTAATGTATCGTTACCTGCAACTCACATAGTAAATTGCACGAAAATTTGAAGATAAGTTGATTTAAACAATCTAAAAATCACACTAAAGCAGATTTATTCAGTGTACTTTAATAACAGCAATAGTTCTCTGAAAGTTGAATGTAACTAATCCATCCCTCAAATTATCCAACTTCCTCTACGACCACTCGCAACCCTACCAGAACTTTTATAATCCTATAAGCCTTTGTAAGAATGGTTAGGCATTTAGGCAATTTTCTTCATCCAGTAATTGAATGAGTAAATCTAGCTGATTAATGATACGGTAAAAAGAAAAATACACGCAAAATGCGGGTGTAAGCTTAATCTGCAAGTCTTATCTTGCTGAACAAACATGAGAACCGCGCTAGCATAGTAGTTACAAACTCGACTCGGGAGGTGACAGATTCACGATAGAGCCCACCGCGGGGCTTTAGGAAGGACATACAGCCTTCCTTCCTTAGCTTTAATCGGTCTTGTTGAACCAATATGAAGTAAATCAACCTATATACATACACATCAACTTCTGTTAAACGGTGACGAAGTTTAAAACTAACCTGATAAATTTGAACACTGTTTAATGATATCAGTAGAATATATATATATATATATATATATATATATATATATATATATATATATATATATATATATATATATATATATATATATATATATATATATATATATATGTGTGTATATATATATATGTGTGTGTGTGTGTGTGTGTGTGTGTGTGTGTGTGCAATCCATTTATTCACTGAATCCCAGTTGATTAATGGGAATTTCCCCATACAAGTTTGCACTGATATGGCGGTAAAACCAGCAACGCGATTATAACAGCGCTGAATTCAAAAGGCAATACTAATCTAATTTCCTCTAGCGCTGAATTTTCGGTAGACATTGCTTAACCGACAGCAGGATCCAATATATATTACTGCTCTAATGTAAATCAGGAGACGGGAAGATACGAGCTTTGGGCTCTTTCCCGTAAGCACAATTAGGTAATTCCCCCCCCCACACACACACACACACACACACACACAAAGTAACTATGGGGACTCACTGTGTGTGCGTGAAATATCTAAATTAGCTGCACACATGACAAGTGTACAAAGGCTATACCGAATGTACCACCGAAGGCATAAAGAAAAAAAGAGAGCAACCTCTCATCTAAGTGCTGGAGCTGGGATATGAATAAATTCTACTGAATATGTATGTTAATTTTACTCTCTTCCCAAACTCATACGTGGTTTGTTTTCGAAGTTAATTCATTCCGTGATATGTAAGCATCTACAGTGATCAAATATATACATCATTATATGCCAAACTATGAAACATTTTTGTCCCTGGCGGGTATTCGAACCTAGAGCACATTATCGGTGATCCTGTAGATGCTTATACAGCAAGGATATGATTTCAAGGCGAAAACAAGCCACGAGTGAGGTTGGGCAGAGAAAGTTAAATGAACACAGACATTCAGAAGTGTATTCATTCCCTACCTCGAACAGTTACCCGAGGAAGAAGATACTGTATGTCAAAGTTTTGTACTTTAACAGTATAAAGGAACTCTACGGTAAGATACATACATACATATATATACACATGCCTCAATCCCCCTTGCAAGGGGGGGGGTGGCCGAGCCAAAAAACGTGCATTCACCAAGATCAACACATACCTCAACCACTCCTTGGGGATAAAGGGTTGCCACGTCTCTCCCCCTTCTACCCTGCTTCGGTCACCCACAGGGTAGGCGGGCAAGGGTATTCTACAATGAAGCACCGACAGCCGCAGCTGGTTTACCCCCATCGCTTCATATACGAAATGTTATTATCAATATCAATTTCATCAACTCTTTTAAGGTTTCCGAATAAATGCCTTGTCATGGTGAGTGTCACTCTAGCCAGCAGTCTCTTTCAGTATCTATTCTACAGATACCTCAAGTAACCCAAGTTAACCCTAGTTTCATATTTGTTTACATGTTGATTATTAATAATTAGCAAAATTAAACAGGTGCTATAATACGGTGCTAATTATCGATAAATACGAAAAGTAGTCCATATGTTCCGATCATCTCTCTGTATGGTATCACCCTTAATAGTTTATTTTCTGTATAACTTAGCTAAGACATTTAAATATATTGTTATGTACTACTGATATTTTGATGACAGTAATAGATACCGAATGAAATACTAATAAAAAAATCAATAATCTATATCAATTACGCAACAGAATACTGAAGGATGACAGACTGGGAACTCTTCAGAGAACATAATATTACGTCTTTATAAAGATGAATAATACTTACTACCAAATTCATAACAAACATACGCTTTACATAACCTACAGAAAATAATAAGTTCAGGATCTCTACAAAGGAGGAAATGTGAATATTTATAATAAAAAAAAAGTTTACGATATACAAATCATAACACTAGAACTTACCTAGACTCCATCTTGATAGTTTGAAGCTGTTCAGGATGGAGAAAATCTGTTTCAACTGGAAAAGTAATTGTCGGGAACGGAGCGACAATAGCGACCGGGAAGGAAATTTTTGTAGGAGAGAGAGAGAGAGAGAGAGAGAGAGAGAGAGAGAGAGAGAGAGAGAGAGAGAGAGAGAGAATGGAATGTGAGCAAGTAAGAAACGAAGAAAAGGGAGGAAGAGCGATCTCTTACACCTCTAGGTCTATTGCATTTCCCAAGAGAGCAGACATGGTATAAGCAGATGCTGAGGACCTGAAGGAGCACTTGAGATAAATAACTTCGATCTCTCTCGACTTCGACTTAAAAGATTTTTTACCTTTCCAAAGCGGAATTCGAGCTATTTCGATTTCAAGGAGACATATATAGACTAATGATTATTTTTTTTTTTTTTTTTTCCTGTGATGAGCGTACAAAGGATCAGATCTTGGTTACCTTTAGAAGGCAAAATGCGGCTCAGTTCTGTTAAGAGGAAAGATTATAGGCCAATATGTACAGACTCAAACAGCTGCGTAACTTTTTTTTTTTTAATAAGCACACAACAGATCAAAGTCTGTTTTGTATTTATTAGGCAAATGCCACTCAACGTTACTTGATTATTAATCTTTAAAAAATAACAATATTTGGCCTATACCCTTCGAAAGCAATAAATAGTTAACGGTATTCCTCACAAGAATGACTCTTCTTCGCGGTAATATTTCTAAAACGCAGTATTACTTTGATGGATACTCAAAGACTGGTATGTATTTAAGTGGTGATTTTTGCAGCTTTAACTATTTCTTCGAAGAAGCCACAGAGTGTGTTAAATTTGCTGAAGTAATCAAGACTTAAATGAGTTATATTTTGCATATATCTAAAAATATTACAATTACATTATTTAGAATATGTGATTCAGTTTTCTAGAGTGATTTCTGGAATCTTTGCGTAACAGTGTTAACAAGCCTTTTTACTACATATATTTTGCGTTGAATAACAACGTGCATAAAACGTATTAGAAATCACTGTCCGAATGCTTACAATATGGAAATTGCTATTATATAACTATTCATTACAGTGCGTCAAAACTCGTGGTGCTGTCAAAAATGAGTAAATTGTTCATGAAAATAAACTTATCAACTGGCAATAAGGATTTAACAATAAAGTTCTCAGAGGGAAAAGCAGCATTTGTATCAGACGTCTATTGCTGATGCCTGCGTGCGCCACCAGCAGCCTCAAGAAGCATGCCCTCTTTAACAATATTCTCTCTTCGATGCATCCATGTGCTTCCTACCTCTACTTTATCAACACTAAGTCCTTTCACCTTTAACAGCACTCGCCTATAAACTCAATTCGCAAAAGAATACTTCATTTAATGCTATTATAAATCTACCATACCATGTCACTCAAGTCTTAATCATGAGTTATTTACTTAATTTTTTGAACGAGTATGACTAGGCTAGCTAATGAACTAGTTAATTTTAGTTAATTTCAAGTCGCATATCTGATCTGCCACACGGAAACCAATCTACAAACACAAGTCCTAAGAAAGAAACCCCAGCGAACACGTATAGAAATCGAGTTTTGAGATGGTGAAAGACAAGAGAGAAAGAGAGGGGATCGTCAACGTCTTCACCCTGCCACCGATCGCCAGCAACTGAGTTCAACCGAGTTGAGGAACTTGAGGGGAATGAGGGGAGAGCAGCTAGAGCCTGAGGTCCCAGCAGAGCAGCTTTCTGACAACTGAACTGAAGAATTACTCTAAATTGGTTTTAAAATTACCCCTATGAGCATCATATTTTTAAAATTAAGCAGTAAGACAATTTAATCTGCTTCTGATCTGGTTCTTCACTCTGTTTCAACAGTTTTACGAAGCTCTTTTAGTTTAGTATAGCATTCTTATACCACAGAACCCCTAAATCAAGCTTATATATTCTTTTTGGCGAAAGGAGCTTAGAGAGAGAGAGAGAGAGAGAGAGAGAGAGAGAGAGAGAGAGAGAGAGAGAGAGAGAGAGAGAGAGAGAGAGAGAGAACGTAGTAGACCTCTTTCAAGGATCTTCCAGGGATAAGCTGGAGAGGAATCTTGAAACACTACGAGGTGCCTGATGGGCTAATATTATGCTAATGAACTAAGTCATAAAGGTAACTTTCATTCCCATTTCTACAAAGAAGAGGAGAAGGGAAATTTGGCTTAGAAAAGGAACAGATATAAAGCTAATAAAGATAACTACTTAAAATAGCAAGTTATTTTGTAATTCACACAATACTGTATTAGGGTAAAACTCATACTCTTTCATGATAAAGGGAAAGTGAGTATATTTTGTAATGCAGAAGTCGATATGAAAAAATACAAGGACAATCCGAAAAATATTCTAGGGAAAATATAACTGACACCATAAATAGAATGATTTACAAACGAAAATTATAAACAGAGAGAGAGAGAGAGCTTATCTATATTATTCATCCAGTACACGAAAACATTTCATCTTCTCTCTATTAGAATTATTATGATGGAAAGGAAATACTTAAATATTCAAATTAATTAAGAGAATCATTTATATCTCTAAAATCTTAAACTACAATATCCAATGAAATATAATATTAATATGAAGTATTTTATACAGGCAATGCCAATACCATCAGAATAAACAACTAACATGAGATCTCTACCTTATGACCTATACACAAGTATAACCATCAAAATATTCAACATAGACTTATGATGGCATAACTGGTGATAATTTATATAGTTTATGTAATTTAAGCTTATTTAGACATTTGTTGTAGTTTCCCTGCCACTAATATTAATAATGATAAATAGCTAATGAAGGCGAGGAAGCCTACTCCAAAAAAGTCATAAATAAAGTCTTTATGTAACATGAGTGGTTCTAGTCATCTTTATTGGTTTACCTGCCACGATTATCACCAAATAAGAGAAATAGCCAATGAAGGTGAGAAAACCTAGTCCAAAAACGTATCTGGCATATATCAACTTCTGTCTACAGTTGCGAATCCATTCCACTTTCATGGTATTGTTGCTGTTTACTGGCCTCTTGAAATGAAAAATTTTGATAAGCTTTCTTTTCAGGGACATTCGAGGAACGTAAATTCGACCAGACAAGGGTTTTACCACGGTGGTAGAGAACAAGTGACTGCGACCTAATGACCCTTTTTTAACAAACGACTCATAAGAACGTTTGCATGTTAGCAGATGTATCATAATGACAAGGGAAAGGAAGCTGATGTTGAAAACAAACCACTGATCAATGAGTTTTAGGTAAGTTGTCGCAGGAAGCTCAGAAGACACGTCTGCATAGAGAGATATTAGCACCAACAGTGTAGTAAGACTCATTGACCCTCTCTCCGCAAATGCTTCCGCTGGTAAGTACAATGTACCGTATCTGTTGAGAGGGATGAGGATTACCGAGAGACGAATTACGTTTACATACACATGGAAAGCAAAACCACAAGCGTGTCATTCAAAAACTCAACCAAGGAGGTACTGACAGATAAATAAAAATGAATGAATGCAAACCATACACACAAAAATGATGATTTTACATGACAGCTACATGATGAAATGCAAATGTAGACAAACGCAGCCTTACAAAGACAAGGATTCCACAATAAGAGCAGAAAAAAGACAATGTAAAATGAAAATATAGACAATACATATATAGATCTAAGCAAACAGATGGTAAAGCAACCACTTCCCAAAATAACAACAACGTAAAGGGAAACAATAAATCCTTTAGACAAACTAAGAAACAAAAGACTGCTCATATATATAGGGGACTTCTATTAACTCCAGAAGACATGATGCAAATTACATGCAGACATGACAAATCGACAAGGAACATGTAATATTATACTAGAGAGGTTTCTCTACAGTACCAATGTAAATGTTTAATCATAATATTATATTTATTAATAAAAAATATCTGAAAAAATAAGACTACTTGTTCGTGTTTTATAACAACTTTGAATGAAGGACTATCAAATGATAAAATTATAGAAAATATTAAATTACAAACTATATATAGCTATTCCTAAGGCATCATAATATTCATTCTCTATGTATCAAAGAATTGTACAGAAAAAATATTATATATATATATATATATATATATATATATATATATATATATATATATATATATATATATATATATATATATATATATATATATATATATATATATATATATGAGAGAGAGAGAGAGAGAGATTGTGTCAATTATAAATTTGGATAAAGCTCAAAGGAGTACAACATTTAGCCTCGTCCCAAATACTGTTCACAATAATTTTCCGCTTACACAATTATTTCAACCATGGTTGGCATAAAGTCAAAGGTAAAAATTCACAGGTTAGATTAGGTTAGATTTCTGTTCCTGTGATTTTTTTCTGTGACATTTTGGTAAATATTCATAGGTTAGGCTAGGTTAGGTTAAGTTAGATTAGGTTAGATTTTTATCCCTGTGATTTTTTTACGAATTATCTGAGATTTATTTACCTGTGACGTTTTACCTGCATTCATTTTTACAGCCTTCCTCCGAAATAGAAAAGAAACAGTAACACATAGATGAATAAATCAATACAAAAATAGGCAAAACTACAACAAATACCATCTCTAAAATTTGGCAGCTACAAAACGGACTTAAATGACATGACAAAACACTCACCCAATAGTAAGCAGCAGCATAGTAGGAAGAAAAATAATCCAAATGTAGTTTTCAGGCCGTCTGTTAAGTGCCAAATAGAGTATAAATGTATCTGAGTCATTTTGGGTATGGAGAAAGTAAGTCTTTAGCCTGTAATCTTCCAAGTCTCGGGTTTGACAGCTTATGACATGAGATGTTGGGCTGTATCTGAGTCCTTTTTTGTTGATATTGGGTATCTGAAAGATGAAAAAAGCTCTTTACTTCAAATAACGGAGAGAGATTCGTCAAAACATAGCATAACTAACAGCTGTCATATAATCACAGTACAGTAAATCAGTAATTTTTTGTTGGCCATACCATTTTCTTCATGTTTGCAAAAGTGCTAAACTCATTGGACCATTTTGGCTATCAAACCTATAAGTCAGCTTGAGTCTCCTAAATGTGATAACAAACAAGTATCTAAAGATATTAACCGTGGTATAACATTTTAACGTCGTCTCCTAATCTACCAAGACAACCAGTTAATACTTACTGAGGAAAAAGATGCCAGACAAACTTACATGTAAAACAACAGAGCATAACTGTTGGTCCCAGGGGTAATTATGAAACTCAAAGTCACAAGACACAGACGTTTGGATTCGTAAGCTCATCTTTAAAAGATTTGTGTGTCCACTGTAGATCATATCTGAAAATGAAAGAATTCTTCCAGTCATGCAAGAGATTTGGTAGGGATGATTTGACTAGGAGAATAATCCAGTGACACTCCAAGATCCAGAAACTGTTGTTGTTTGCCATTTTAAGGGTCACTATTAATTCTTATTCAAATGGAGCACGAAACAGACAGGTCATAGCTGGGGAATTAAGGTTGGATTCCTTTCCTCATGCCCCAAGAAGAGCTTGATCGAAGGTTGTCACTTCCTGGGTCAAACAATGTAACTACGGCGCTATGGTGGTCCCCATCCAAGGTCCATAAGTGACGAAGATAAAAAGTTTCTTTCACTTACTGCCACGATGGGGGTATAACTATGTATATTAAAACATACCGTAATAAGGAAGCCTACTAACCTAAATACAAATATTATCTAATCAATTGCAAAATAAACAACCATACTTGCCTTCCTCAAGCCTACTACCGTTGCTTCCCATGTGAATGTAAATGTCATCAGCACTGTACACTTTGGAATCGGGAGAATTTTCAACAGTTACACTAGGAGACCATACCTAATGAAAAAGTAAAAGAGTGAAATCAAAGGATGTTTAATATTGGTCATTCATAACTTGCAATTCGTAATTCAATATCAGGTGATTAAAATATTACAGATCTGACTAAAGTCTACCTCCATGCTCCTTACCTTTTCACCATTTTTAGTCGAAACTAGTGTGTAATCATTGTCAGAGTGAAGGTTTCGGTATTGTAGTCTGGTATCTTTCCATAAGATATCAAGAATAAAATCCACACCAAGCCTCATAGCAAGAATATTCACTCCCCCAAATTTCTTGAGATAAACTTGGAGATCCAAGATGACTGGTACTGCAGGAGGAACCCGGATAAGATGCCCCGAAGATGAAACTACTTCCACAGTGTGGCAATGTTCCTCATCGTATCCATCGCTACAATCATATATTTGATTACACCTCTGGTGCAAATCAAAACAAGCACCATTAGAGCATGTGAAGACATCGCAAGCACTAAACCATAAATTCATTACTTGACCTCCAGTTACAGTTATCCAATTCTGTCGCCCAAATGGGAAGTCTCTGGTTCTGCAACTTAATATCTTTACATCATACTTTAGTAGTATCCACTCCTCGTCATCACGCACAATGTGCAGGTCTTTGCCATTATAGAAACATGGTTGAGCATCCTGACAGTTAACAAGTATAAAATAAAAATAAGTTTCTGAGACAATACTAGTAAGGCTCCCACTCAACTTGTACAAGAGTCCTTGAGTGTTCTGAACACCAATGAAGCATGCACGGGTGTCAAAGCTCTCAAGAATCCACACATTTGATATATTCTGCATAGCATAATACCTTCTCCCATTGTTTTGTCGTAGAAGTAAAGCTTTTTTACTCCATGCAGAGAATGTTATAGTCTTATTATTGTTGACATTGATGACTTTACCCATTTCAGCATACATATGGATACCTAACCAAACAAAAGTTCCCATAACGTATGAATTATCACATCTATTTTGGTATTTCATTAAAATCTCTGAAATCTGGCTCACTTCCTTGTTATTCTGAGGAACCATCATATCTAGGCTAAGTGCCTTCACAGTCCTAAAGGCCGAATGCCAGTATTTTTGGTTAGCAAAAAGGAAAAGCCTCTGGTCATTCATCGTGCCTTTTTCAGTACATGGTGAACTCTTATAGCAGTTAATTTTTCCCGATTCATTATGGATATTCCAAGGTATATCTTCCCACTCAAGTAACGCTGTGATCTGTAGTGGCTGACATGTCATCCACAAGTGAATCTGATCAACTGTAAGAGATGCTGCCCAAAAGGTAAACCCTGATATATGTCCTATGAAAGCTTGGTGTACGGTAAACCTACCATCCAAAGAATCTTGATCCTGTCCTATCACCAAAGACCCATTTGTTAACATAGGTACTTCGGAAAGAGGCAGGCGCTGGTGACTGTCTCCTAAATGAAGCCTTCTCTCAAAGGGGTCACCAGATATACACAAAGGATACCACCATAATGGTCTTATTTTATACTCCAAATCAAAATGTTTGTTATGGATGTATGCACCTATGCGATCATTATAAACACCTGAAAAATGAAAAGAGTCCTATTTCACAAGTATACAAGTTGAAAGTCAAAATACGCACACATGCAGTTTCTGAGCTGTGTAAATAAAAAGACCAGGCTTTGTAATTATTGCATGCAATAAACTGACTGGAAGTAGTGAGTGAGCAGTGGTATAATCAAGTTAAAGGCATCCATGAACATTAAACCAATATAAATATATTAATTTAACTGCATTAATATAATCATACCATGGTTCAGATATCATGATACTTACTCACATACATGTCGTTATCATGGAGGTCACTTAGTGCATAGCTGATGACTGAGCCACCACTTTCACTAAATACAGTAACTTTGAACCAAACACATATCGTGAAATAAGATAAATATTTTTCAGCAGCATATGACAATGCTTCCTTCAAATTCACCTGCAACCTAGCCATGGGATCTGCTTCTCCATCGGGATGCATATGGTACACCAAACTTCCATTTGGAAAAGCCAGAAAGCCTACAGAAGTAAACAGAGAAAAAAACAGCTCTCATGTTTGGGGTAAAGATCATTAGTTTTGCCTCTTCATACATGAATTTTTCCAAATGAGACAAATTTATCCATAAATATAAATTATTCTACTCATTCCTCTTTTGCTTTTATTGGCCTTTCACATAGCACCTCACTATAAGAATACCAAGGGGGGTACACATGAACAAGACGGAGCTAGGAAATTAAGGATAGATGCCCTTTCTAACACCCCAAGGGGGGCTTGAATAAGGGTTTATCACTTCCCAAGTCAAGTGCTCTAACTACTGTACTTCTACCATCCCCACTATCTGAATACTGCATTTTGTAAAATTCTTGTTCCACACCGAATGAAGTACTGTATATTAAAAAAAAACACAGTTGGAAAGAATATTACATGACAATTCGTAATTAACTAATTACTGGAAAGTTATGATATTATTTCTGCATACTCATTTAAATCCTAAATAATTTTGCTATAACCCTTCAATCACACATATATAAAATCCATACTTGTGTCCAATGGTGACAACAAAAATTCGGCACTGATTATAAGACCTCCATGATATAAATTATGAAAATCTAAGAATACAATATGCTGGCAGTTTCCTGTATTTGTAGTCTTCTGCATCCTAACCTAAGTTAACTATCATTTCACAGCTGTTTACTTGATTAATAAACAATAATATAAACCTTATGCATAAACTGGTGGTATTATTGTTGACTGAGAGCTGGGAACCACTGTAATGCAGTGATAGAATACTTGATTCAGAAGATGGACCCGCTTTCTAGCCCACAGCGAGTGATAGGAAAGGTATCCAGCCTTAACTTCCCAGCTTCAAACCATCTGTGTCCACACCCAAATGGAGACTAATAGTGACAAACGTGATAAAAATAAAATTCTCGATTGAGGGCCAGACTGAAGTGAAAAAGTCATTTGACGGTATACTATATTTGTACCTATTTAAGACTTACAAGACAATTTATCTTCAATTTTCTATTTTCTACATCAGCATTCGCTTGTTTCTATATATTATTATGATATATCAAACGATTCATATAATTTTTCTAAAATCAGCGTCACTAGTCTTCAAGTACCCGGTACCATAAATAAAACGTCTGTCTATGGTTAGTACCTAGAACTCTATCAATTATACTGTATATAGTTTTCAGAAAGTAAAAAATTATTAAATATTTAAATACTGTATTAACTTTTGCATACTGTTTTATCTTTTTCAGGTAATAAAACCCATTAGAGCAATATGAATAACGTTTCTATGTTACACTGCTCTCCTTATAATGTGACTTCAAATACATCACTAAGACCATTACATTCATTGGGAACTAATATTTGCACATGTAATAATTCACAACTATAATAGTAAGGTTTTCAAAATAATTATTCAATCTTTATATATAATTTCGTAACACCAAGACAGAGACATAAATACAAGAGGTCGGCTTCAAGTTGATATTTAAAGAAGTACTGTAGTCCTAAGAATAAAAAGCCAACTATTTTTGGGAAATATGAATTCGGTAATATACAAGGACTGTCATTTCTATATATCAGCCTACGTAGTTATATAATGGTTGTGATTATCCTTATTCACCTTAAGTCATTTCACTCCAATCCCATCTCTTAGCTCCTTATGGATATTAGGTCACCACTAATCCCCCCACCAACGCTGCTTGGGTCAACCACAGATTAGGTGGGGAAGGATTTTCTGCCGTGAGGACAAGTTGCCGTAGCTGCTTAACCCCAGCTGATTCATCTCCTGGGAACCCCCCCCCCCCCCACGCCCACCTGTTCCAGCATACTGCAAAGAGCATGGGCTGGAATGCCCTTTGGCGAGTATCACCTATTCACAAACTATCTCCATTATCTACTACTAAATATCAACACAGGAGATATTACCTCCAAGAATTTAGCTTCAATCTGATATTTAAAATATTTTTATTACCATTCTTGTGTCACTATTAATCCCCATTTAAATGGGCATTAATCCAGACAGGACTGAGAAAGGGAGTTAAGGCTGGTACCCTTTATAATACCCCATAGTGAGATCGAAAACAGGTTTGTTGCTTCCCAAGTCAAGCATTCTAACCACTGAGGTACCGTGGCCCCATTATATTTAAGATATATTCCATATATGAAACCATATTATTAGTAAAAATGCATAATTCTTTCATGGAACCTGGATAGTAATACAGGAAACCTTCAAATAATGTCAGTTCATAACAGCTGTAAGGTCATAAATCATTACAAAAATGGGAATGTCTTTTTCAGTCTCTTACAATACAGCTGCTGCCTCTAAATTATATATTTCTTATAATTTTTTGTGAAACGATTAGTCCCCCATCTGGGGACTAATCGAGCTTTGCCATTCGCTCGGACACAGGTCCATCACTTCCTGAGTCGAGCATTTTACCGAATACATAACAGTAGTCCCTACATACATAAAGAACAATTATTTACTTGAATGGCACTTCATTATTAGGTTTTACTGAATACTAATTCTGCAAGAACACCAGTATTGCAAGACATGAACAAGTATTTTCCTAACCTTTCATGCAGTAAAAGTTAGCATTCAAACAGTGCTGTAAAATAATAAAGAAAAATAGAATTTTTGCCATAATTTTCTTTTCTTTACAATGTATTTAAATATAGAACAGCTGCATGCAGTAAGCTATCCAATTTAAATACTTTTTATTGATAGAACATCCTTTTAACAGCTTACCCTTATTTCTAAAGATCACAAAAATTAACAGATACAATAAAATACGTGTAGGCGCCATTAGGAAGAATCCTTCACTGAACACGTACAATATCAAAACATCCAAAAGCAATTGGACCATTATATAAACATCAAGAATAACGTCATGCTTTCAATAAGGCAAACAATTTTACGCTGCCACGCCCTCTACTGTTTCATCAGTTTGTGTTGTCAACACTTTCTACTTATTCTATACCAGAGCAAATTAGCTAAAATATAATTGTCACACATTAGATCAATAACTGGAGATAGGTTTTTCTATTGTGTGCTGTACATTTAATGTATCACTATTAATCCCCATTATAGGTATGGACAAAAAAGGTTGGCACTTCGGAATTAAGGCTGGATGCTTTTCCTGATGCCCCGTGGGCTCAATCCCAAGTCTGTCACCTTCCGAATCGAGTGCCCCTGAAGCTAGGCTTTTCTATATATGGACAAAATTTGCTGGGTAAAATGCTTTTCAAAGAATTTCTATACGGAATGCCTAATAACATTTCCTTATCACTCGATTGAAACATGACATAATTAAATGCATATTCGAATTTTTCAAAAACTTGAAAAACTCAGTTGTTAACCAGATATTCTAGTTATTAAGCATCGTTTTCAATTTTCATACGAAATAATAAGCAGAGAGACTTTGTCAAATGAGGACATGCTGGAGATGTTAAAATTCCCACAAAAACATACTTGGAAGTCCCTGTCGCCTGCTTTTTTTTTTTTTTTATTCAAAGACCCTTATCATATATATCCTTGAACATGAGATGCAATAAGTATTTACAATTTCCTCTCTGCAAATTCCGATTATCAACTATTCTTAAATAAAAAAAAGGCAGGCTTACATTTTGCAATGAAGCTTTAATACAAAGCTGCAAACTATAACAAGCCACTCCTGTCAAAGCATCAATCCCTATCATCTCTTATCAAAACCCTCAGAGTAGGTCAGTTTAAAAGTACATTTTAGTATTGAAGCTTTAGTTAGTCGTATTAAGATTTACCATTTCTACCCAAATGAAACAATTTTCATGAACCGAAGTTCTTTCTAAATCTTTTGATATTGAAAATGTGTGGATAGACATTAGTTCGCATATGCCCTATTTATGTCACAGTGAGTTCCTAACTTGTAAAATACTACACTTGCTTGAAGAGTTAGTTGATTAACACAAGGAATTTTTGCAAGTGTTAGAAAAGGTGTCATAACTATTCTAAAGAAAGGTCCTTATATTATAGCATAAGGAAAATCTTATTAAATATACATATTTTTTTCCATATAAAAAAATTTCAAGTGCTTTGAAATAAAAATTTATTAAACCCTAGACAGATTTACAAGCAGCTTATTTTAGTAGCTCCTTCTTTATTTAGTTTATGTCATTAAAAAATACTTGGAAATCGAACAGCAATTCATGATGCATGTTTTTTTTTAAAGAGAATTTTTAATTTCCAAGATTACGAGAATAGTGAACTGGCAAGATATTACAAGTTTTCCTTTAGCTCGAGTCAGAACAACTCAAGTTCACATATATCTTAATGCCTATCACATACCTAAATTTCAAAGCACCTACAGTCCTTGCAGCACACACTAAAATTTCTTGCCTATGCAACTGACATGACTACCGTGCTTATAACTAAATATATTTATCATCAACAGTAATGTGTCTACATACCACACCAACTCGTAATATTACGTAGTTCTTGAGGTTCGTAAATCATTAGTACTAATAATACTTAATAAATAATGTGCACTTTACAAACATCACTACAGCAACTTCCCCCCATGTCAAATAACTTGACATCGACTGAACACAAGACTCAAGAAGTTGGACTTGATAAAAACATATTAGACTTACAAACTAGAACAAGGAGAATTAAGAAGTTCTTAACTAGCAGTCACATTTTATTAGACACTAGCTTGTACAGGTGGTTCATAGTTGTCAGGACGATCAACCTTGGCACCTACATCGTCACCGGCAGCAATGGCCTTTCCGCTTTCACCATGCATTTCCATCAATTTGTTAAGATCAAAACGGGGCTTCTTCAACACCTTGACCTGAGAAAATTATACATCATTAATTACAAATACTGTACAATGAATTCAAATAAATCTACAATAAATATTCCACTTTCTATAAGTTAATCTTAAAGGAAGCTTCAATATAGAATTCTATATAAAAATTTACCGTGATCTCTCCTAATACAATATATAGCACTATCAGAATGACTACAACACTGAGACTGCAGCAATAAATAAAAAAGAAATTCATAAAAATACTGACATACACTGATAAAAGAACTAAAATATGCCATTATCATGAAATAGAAACAGCTACAGCCATCAGGCCCAATGGCAGATCCTTGCACACTTACCCTGTTGATGATCAAAACAGGGTGGTGGGAGGGAATCATGGCAGAATTTTATACTCAAGGAGCTAAAAGGAGTGACGGGGATATATTTATTTCAGGTGAATGTGCTCTCACTTGCCCACCCCCCTTACAAGAGGATTGTGGCCACTGTATATGTATGTCTGTATGAATGAAAGGAACTAAATTAGACAACATACCTTGCGAATATGTACATCCTTGAGGGGATAAATGGAGTTGCAAGCCTTGCGAATATCATCAGCCATGGTGTCAGGAATAAGCTTGTTGACGACTTCTTTCAGTTCGCTGCCTGAGACCTCACGGGCGATAATATCTACCATCTTCTTGCGGATGTTTTTCACCTGCTGGTGTTGGGCATAGGTGGTTTTCTTTGTCTGATTATTCATTCTCTCTGTGAAGCCAATGCAAAAGACTCGCAGACTGTAACCATCTGTGGTTTTAACATCTACATGAGCTTCAATGCAAGTCTGAAATACAAAATGGGGTTCAGCAGAAGGTTAGCTTTCTACGTCGTTAACACCTGATTACTGTATCTTCAAAATAGCAGGATACACTAAAACAAAAAATAATCAAGAGTTCCGAAAGCTAATTAGGATATAATTTTGGAATAGAAGCCTACAAGACAGTGACCAAGAAAGAGCAAATAATATTGTTATACTCTATATTCAAGTTCATAATCCAATCAAAAGAAAACATTTTATAGTCAACAATAAAGTTTACAGTTTAAATATCATTTTTTTCCCCCAAATTACAACGACTGACTAGCAGAAACAATTTCATAACCTCAACTGTGCATATTACAACTACAACAAATATTTTTTCTCCTGGCAGACTAGGGAACAACAACAAAAGCAACTCATTCTTCTCCTCCAATTACCCACCTGCCATTTCTTGACCATTGAACGCAGTTTATCTGTGGTCAGGTTAAATCCATAGAAGTTAGTAAGGACATTCTTGCCTTGCACTTCCTCAGCAATGAGGCGGAACTTGCGGAAGCTTCTTTCAGCATCACTTTCATTTTGCAGGTC
Organism: Halocaridina rubra; assembly: GCA_037179515.1. Lineage (NCBI taxonomy): Eukaryota > Metazoa > Arthropoda > Malacostraca > Decapoda > Atyidae > Halocaridina > Halocaridina rubra. Next base: position 43,251 of record JAXCGZ010007657.1, read on the forward strand.
AGCCAAAGACACTTCAAAGACTCGGCCCTTAAGACCTTCAGATGCAATCTCTGAAAATGACGAAATTAAAAAATTATATGATGCATTAAAGATCATGGTACCAAATCAATCAAGAAGCATAAAGCACATATGAAGAATATAACTCTCCATTTACGCAGAGTTTATGCAATGAATTCATATAAAACTATGCACTACAAGTTGAATACACTATCATCGCTAAACGCAGCGTGAAAATTACCAAGAATCTGCATGCTTATCATTGGTGCTTCTGGTACCAGAGTAACAAAAATAGAAAAATATTTTTCCACAGCTCTGAATATGATACTTGAAACAAGAGCAAGCCTGCATGCAGATAATAGTTCTTGGATCATCTTAAAATCTCATCCACTTCCAAAGTCTCGCTGTAACTATATAAATCCAACAAATATTACCAAGTATAACAACCAAAGAGCAGTGCAATATTCTACAATTATCAGCATTATAAAGGTAGTCGGATGAGTTTATCTCAACTTACTGCTTTTGTTTCTAATTATCCCCTTACTTATACGCATGTTCTATCTCTTGCAATCTGACTGCAATACTGAATATGTAAATTTCAAAGAGCTTAACAAGGTAAGAAATTACAAGCACTGCCTTTATCTGTATTAGTATATAGTGGATTTATTAATCTAACATTTTAAATGAGTTATCAAGACAAGAAAACAAACTTGAGACCAATGAGTATTCTATCACAATTCTATATAAACTTCAGTGGCCACAACATAATACTGTATATGAAAATGTTCCCAAAAACTGTTTCAACCTCGCAATACACCAGAGGATGACATTTCACTGAACTGCAAAAAAATAACTCACCATAACAATCATGTATTTAGGCTGAGTTCTGTTAGCATTATGAAATTAATATAAATGAAAAGTTTAGGTAAAAAAAAAATAAGATTGTGGTAAGAAAAGGCAAAACAATTTCAACACAAAGAAAAGTCGTATTTCACAGAGGAGCAAGTTTCTAATATACACAGGAATTCTTAAAGCTCACAGCTAAGAAAAATGCTGTCATACGCCTTACAGCTAAAATTAATTTGCTAATACTTTAATGAACTTTCTCAGGGTATTACAATTTCTAATCCACATCAAGAATTACAAGCATACACAGTCTATTTCAATGCACGTCTATAAATGAAAACAATATGTATATAATTGATGTGAGCAATAAATACATGGAAATACTTTACAAATCAGTCATTCACCTGAGGAAATTCCTATCACATCTCATATCTACTTTAGCTGTTTACGCACCAACACAGCAATACTGCATAGGTGCATTCAGGATATTAAGTGATGAAATTATATAAAGTACAAATATCAATAATAATACGAAGCTAGAACTAGGTCAAAGGTCGTGTTTTCGGTGCATCTGTTGTGATTCCTACTCATTAAAATTTAGTATTTTAAATCTAAATCTTTAAATTTAAATCTTAACCTCACCAGGACAGATTGTCGACCAATAAAAGATAAAACTAAATATCAAGAGATCAAAATCAATCTCCAGCGATATTGTTTGTCTGTAATTCATTGTATTTTACATAATTGTCTCAATAATTATCAATTAATATCCCTAGTTTTAAAGATTCCAAGTCAAGGAAAATCTGCGACCTTGCATTTAAGTATAAAAAGAAGGAAGGAGAGACTTTCTGTACCACAAAACCAAAATTTCTATTTTCACCACAAAACCAACAGTATGATGGTCCAGTCTAAAAAAATCCTGCTAAACTGCATCTTTTCCGGCAGTTGTAACACCTTCCTAGTTTCAGTGGAATTTTACAAAAATACAGTGAAGAAAACCAGGTGATTTTTTAAAAATACACTCTTATATGCTAAGAAATAAAAACTATACTTCTGGTTAGGATACTCTTTATGAATCCTTCCAAACTTATTTAGTTTCTTTAAGTTAAGTTTGTTAGGTTTGGTTACCTAAGTCAGGTTTAGTTCAAAACAATCAAGGGTGCATAAAACGAATCTTTACCATATTACGTATGGTTTTGTAAGTACCCCCAAAACATTATAACTACAGTATTTACGTTTGATACAGTGTGAAAGTATATTTAATTAATCAAAAGTTTTAAAAAATAAGATATATATTTCATACACTAAGACTTACTTGTTCCCTGTGTTCTGTTGATTAGGGTTTTGCCAACATTGCGATTGGTAAACAATGCTGGAGATTTTACCTCATACCAATCTTTACGGGTGAAGGGATCGACTCTGGAAATAAAAAATAAAAAACTTAAATGAAATATGTAAAATGAATATGGCAATAAATATAAAATACTTTGGCACCCGCTGACAAATATGCGGCCAATCTCGCTCAGAGCACACGAACGGGTGAAAATCCAACACACCTCTAAATTTCATCACATTTCATCTACCACATTTTAAAATATAACTTCATTTTATAATGCCCGAAACCTCAAGGAACAATTAAATACTAATTGACTGCATTGTGATGACACTTACACCTTCTTCTTGCCTCCCTTTTTGCCGGATTTATTAAGGCCCTTATTCTTTCCGACAGCCATGGTTGCTGGGAGAGCGAGCAGAGATGGTAAGCATAACAGTTTTCTTCTTCTTAGTATTTTGGTCGTAGGAAATTGGAATGTCAAGTGGTCCCATTCGTCTTCTAGATATAATTTATTTATCTTATTTATTTATTATAATATATCGTTATTTTATTTGCTTAGAGTTTTATTTTATTTTTACTTTTATGCTATTTATCTATTTATATGTTTGTTTATTCATTTATTCTTAAAACTAATAGGAAACATTATGATAGGAGTATTTTGGGGGGGTCAAAAGTTCAAAGGCATAATTTTTTTTAAATTATGAGAAGAGAAAAGTAATTATGATTATATGCAGGGCTAGAACGAATCATTATAGAAACGAAGAAAATTTCTGACATTTATCAAACCTAATTCTTGATACAGAAATTAAAGTTATAAGAGAGATATTGAAGAGGGTTATTATATATTTATTGTCTGCTGTTCAAAAAAGTAAGTTCTTGTACAATAGAGACAGGTACTTATGATTATATTCTGCGACCATATGGAAAATAAAGAAAAATATAGATACACGAAAGACTTACTGACTACCTAAGATTATATATACATGAATCCTAAATAATAATTTTATCTATTATTCATTACTTATAGCATATGGATACTTCATTAATATGTAAAATATCATATGTCCTATTTCACAAAACTGAAATAGTGAGGGGACTTTCGCACTGTGTTGCTGGTAGTGTCTATCAAACTCTAAACTTAACCAGTCTAGGAATCCTAACATTATCCTCACTTAAACATATTATACTGTAAATAGAGGAAAATTCATTATTAGCTATATTGATTATGGGATTTATTTTTTCTTTTATCCTTCTTCCTATGCATTATCACTCGGACCAACTTTCGCCATTAGTTTGTGATAAATTGAAGTTGATTCCGTTTATAGATACTGAATGATTCTCCATTCATTTTTTACAATTTCAAGCTCTGTATGGTTGAAGACAAAAGTGCACTTATTTTGTTTAGTGTCATGAAGGAATTGTATTCAGGTGTTTAGTTTTGAGCACAATGTTATTTTCACGTTTGGTGATAAGTATCTGATGTTTAACTCTTTTTTTTATCATTTTCTTGCTTATAGAGTAGGATGGGTTAAACCTCATCTAGTGTCTTTAAAATGCTATAATGATATTCAAGGGCTTTATTTTTTTTAAATGTTTAGCACTCTAATTTTCTTTTTAAGAATCAAAGAATCGTAAAAACTAATCTCTTAAAGTATATTACTAGTAATTTAGTATTAAGGCCAACGACGTCATAATAAACATTTATTGCAAGAGATGAAAAAATAATGCTACTTATGGAGCATATTAGAATTAAAATTAACTGCACGTATAGCACAAATGATGCACTATATCCATAAATACATTCTTTTGTCAAGTCATTTGGGACATCAACAGAAAGTGTAAAAATGCTTTTGCAATGAAAGATGCGATTCGTGACGGTGTTTTTGACACTATTTATATATCATAGGTGTAATTATTAAAGTATGTTGCTCTCTCGAGACAATGAAGAATATTTTCAGGCTAGATAAACGTCACATAATATTTAAGTGTACTAATAAAGAAACTCCGTGTATTTTGGTTGTTTAGAGATGAAAATTCATATCCATTGACAAAGGACAACCAACTTTTCCGTATACGCCCTCCAATACGACAAGATATCATTCAGTTATAGAGTATGGTGGGGAAAAAATAAAATAAAAATAGAAATTGTTCAATATAATAAGAAATAATATGCTGGTAATTAAGTTAGAGTATATCTTATTATCTAAGAAAGTTTCACATGTATTATGGCTAGTTGCATTCTTTAGAAGTCTGCTTTATTTTTATAAACCCTTGTAAGTAATTACATAAACTAATTTCCTATTCCAAGACACACTAAATCCCATTTCATCATTGAAATTGCTTGTTATCTTTCAAAGACACTGTGTGCGCACAGGGTTTTATTTTTTTTTAATTCATAATAGAATAATTTTAAAATTGCTATATATGTATTTTTGTAAATTTACTTTTAACCCAATGCATTTAAAAATATTTCATTAATAATAAATGTACATAAATTGTGCTTAATTCGAAAAGTAAACTTACTTCTACACCATGTCGATATTTTGAGTTTGTTTTGGTTTGTGCTGTCAGTGATCAACTCCCACTTTTGGGGCTTATTATAAGGGTCGTCGTTATATTTTCATAAATTTCCTCATGGCGGATATTTCACCACAGTCTCGCGTAAGTCTTTATTAATTTATAATAGGCAGACATCCTTTGGAAAATAAGAAAGGCAACTATGAAGGTAAATCAGTGACCCGGGTTCTAATCGTTGGAATACAGATAAAGTCCCCTTTGTCGCTACGCATTAATTCTTCAATCGGCATTTCTATAAGCAAGAGGATATGCAGAGGTTGTGACATTGACTATCTTCTTATATACAGAAATAAGGGTAAAGGTCCAGTAGAATTCCGGCGCCTTAATTCTACCCACCTCAATAAGGTAAACCCCCTAAGTCCATGCTTTACCCAACCTAATCTAACCTAACTTCCTAGCCAACCCCCGGATACTCGATACAAATATGCCAATGCGAAGTAACTTTACCTTATTGAGGAGGGTAGAATTAAGGCGCCGGAGTTATACTGGATTTTTACCGAAACAAGTGGTGAGGATAAACCAACTGCGGCTCTCTGGCCTCTTGGCAGAAGACCTTACCCACGTAGTGAATGAACTGGGAGGGGGGTGAGGGAATTGTGGCAGCCCTTTATACCCAACGAGCTAAAAGGACTGATCGAGGTATATTAGCCTTCGATGAATATGTGTGCTTTGAATCTGCCAACCTTCTTAGAAGGGGGATTATGGCCATTGTATATGTTTGTAAGATATGCCAATAATAACAGCAGATCTCATTACCTAGCCTGACCTTTGACATCTTGTTACAAACACCCAGAAAGTATCTGCGAAAATACACCAGCAAGCCATGATTTTTTTTTTCCCCCATTTAATTGTTTGACCCTCAGGATTTGAGTGCTTCCGTTTAGTAGACACTTTGTAGCTTAAGTAATACTGTACTTTAGTTTGGCGCTTGAATTATCATGATTCCATGCACAGACGAAGAGAAATGGGTCTCTTACCCTTTGCCAGAAATTTATGATTTTAAGTGATTAGTAACAGTGCTGTATAATTTACTGGCTCAGAACGATTTAATAAAAATTAATGAAAGCCTAGCGAGATATTTATTTTTGCAATTAATTTTTTTGTTTTTGTTTCCTGCCATAGTAAATCTTTACTAGATAATGTATTTTTCCCTTTGTTGCTGAATCATGTTTTCAGCGAATTTAATGAATATTTCAATTTACTAGTTAATATCCTTGTTTATGTCACTATTTAGCAGAATGTAAGCATTGGAGGAGGTGATGTGAATGTTAACACCTCAGCAGGGGACCAAGAACCTTTGGTCATAGGACAGGAGCAAAACCATTATCCGTTACCAGTGGTGCCGGCATTGTATACAGAGCTACTATTATTGGTAAGTTTCAAACTTAATGGAATTTGCGATATAACTGGTAACTAGTTTTTTTTTTATAGATGTTTCCTACTGAGAATGGTAAGTAACTGTGACCAGTGATGTGCAACGACAGAAATTTCCATAATAGTACATGGATTGTAACTAACAGTAACCTATATATTGAGTATTTTTATACATTGCGGAGAACATTTGTTTGCCTTTCAGTAATGACTCCAAAGTGGCACGTATTAGTATTTTTTAACACATATACAATACAATGAATCAGAATTTCTATTATTCTTATTTTGTCTTACAATTTTTGGGGGGTATAAGTGAAATACTGGTTTTGGCTATTTCAGGGGTACAGTTTATGTATATTTTACGGTATATTGCTTTATTCACAAATGATATGTTTTTAATGTCCAGATTACTTATTTATAGCCGTTTTTTATCATAATTGGGACATTTATCAGCATATGGTTAGTAGAATTTATACTCTTAATCTCATATTACTTTAATTCAATAGTTATTGTGAAATCATATCAAGGGTTGTATCGTAAAGCTTTATTTTGTTGTTATTAAAGATATTGCTTCCTGCTAGTGGTTTTTTGATGCCTGTGCTTCTTCACAATAATGGCAAAACAGATGCTTTTTCGTCTCTGCAGTACCTACATGTTGTGATATGGGCAGTTGTTATGGTAAGTACATCTCTGTTTGAATGAAGTTTTAGGAAGACTTGTAAAGCTATTTAGTGTAGTTTTATCCTTTTAGTTATGTCTTGGTTCAGTATCATAATCATGTATACAACAATTTGCATGAAGTCTATCTCATTAGGAAGAAAGTGTTATAATTGTCTTTCTCCACTAATATATGCAAGGTAGAAGATATAAAAATAAAGTGCCAAATATGTACAATTTTGTAATCCCTAGAAACATGCAGAAAGTTACGAGTTTAAGTTATATGTCAAATATATATAAAATTAACATGCTTAGAGATATATTTATTGATTGATATTTAGAGCCATTGAAAAGAGAGCTTTGTGAAGATTTTTATTTTAGTACTTTGCATGAGTCAGATTCATAATGTATTTGATAATGATAAATTTGAAGATGAATATAATTCCCCATCTTGAATGGATTGTGGACTATTTATATTCTGACACATCCTGTTTATATTTGAAGTGGTTTGACTTAAGTTATACCATATCGTATTTAAACATGCATTAACATGCTCCAGTATTGTATGTTTTTCTCTCAATCACATTTTAAGCATCGCCTCCATTTTTCCATAGAATACATAGGGACAAAGCTATAATTTTTACGATTATTTGACATTTTTATTAGGCTATTTATAAGTATTATGTTCTCATGCAGTCTGTCTTACTACTGTAAACTCTCATACTATTAACAATGCTGTTGCAGGATGCTGAGAGATGTAGATATTTTACGCAGACTTTCAGTTAAGAGTATTACTGTATATAATTATCAAATTAAGGGAATGTGGTTATTTATGGATATATTTATGCATGCATGCACTGTATTTGTATATTTGTGTATAATTAAATGAACAAGATTTCCTTGTGATAGGTAAAGATTTTAGCCCTTTCCGTTTCAACTTGCTTCCTTTGAAAATCTTTAGCATTCCTGTGTAGATTTTATCAAAGAATAGAATTCAGATGGTCTTATACTGTATTTTAAATAATTTTAAAGAAAAATCCAATTCTGCTGGCATGTATTGCAACAATCCTTTACTCTTCCAGGCTCTTACGTGGTATGTGAAGGCTGAACACAAACAGTCACGTATTCTTGGTTACCACGATTTTTATAATGGCACCCGACATTTACACAGGATTACTTTTTATATTTTAAGTGGAGGTAAGATAATTTTTTTATACTTTTTGTATTTATCGTTTATACATGTAATTCTTGTAACATGAATGGGATATATGAATTCAAAGATTCTGTCACAGAATATATTCGATGGTGAAATATGACTTTGTAAGCATCCGCAAATGAGGAAAACTATTTTTACTTGAAATTTATATTAAATCGGCTATTCACTGGCTAGTACAGTGGTAACGTGCTGGCTTCGCATTCACGAGGTCGAAAGATCGGTTCCCGTCCAAGACCGAGAGTTTAAGCTGTTTACTGGCAGGAACTGCTGTGGTTGGACACCACAGTGGGGGGTTGGGGCTTGCCCTGGCTGACAAATACCCATTGTATTGAAATGGAAATAAAGTTTGTTTGTTTGTTTTGTTTGTATGCATCATACTGAATAGTATAGCAAAGCTTGCATAGTTTTGGTAAATATTTTACACTCTATAGCTACCACCCCATTACTAAATGGCTCATTTGAATGAGCAATTTGTCAGTGACTTAAGTTTTGCTTTTCACTGCTACGGTAATAAGCTTAATATTTTTTCATTTTTTTTATTTTTTTACAGGAAATGTCATCCTTATTGTTGTTGGAAGCTTGGTGAAAGATTACTGCATTGGAGGCAGCACCTCACCCTGCAGTATAAATGTTTCCCTTACCTCTGTCAATTATCAGCAGGTTGTCTTTATCCTGGAAGTGTTCATGGCCATTCCATTTGTTATTAAACATATAGGTAAGATAGTGATATTATGTCAGTTTATTCTAAGCCCTGTATGTACGTTTTGCAGCATAAATAAGACATCTTCCAGCTATATCATTATCTGACGTACTGATGAAGTGTTTAAGACCATCTGTAGTATCTTTGTTTAGCTATCTTCATATGTCAGACTTTTATATATCAAAATTAATATTTATGTAAGTTAAAGTATTATTTTTTTTTTACTATCTCTTTCCTCTGGGAGAGGCTAACTGTATTGCCCACACTAAAGCAAGACTTCCAGAGCAGTGAGATCTGTCTGCCTGATTCTCACTTGTTCTTTTCTACGACTCATGGCTGTTATCGTTTCATTCATATGTTACATTATCCTTGTGTAATAATTTACATTACTATACTTTTTTGTATGGAATCCATCTTAGGCCAGCTCCTTTTATAAGTAACAGCTTCTTCAGTATGCAGCAGGATTGAACTGAGGGCTTTTGCATTGCCTATTATTGATATTAGGTCTGTTACTCTGTTTATTTTCTATGGCAAACTTTATTTCATGCATCTTGAATATACATTTTATTCATTCTGCTTGCTGTTTTCCACTTGTTTAACATGATATAATTACATCGTAGTCATTTTGGGACTGTGGTAGCATAGTGGTTAGAGTACCTGGCTCCGGAAGTGGCAGACCCACAAACGAGCCCTCAGGTGTTAGGGAGGGCATCCATCCTTAATTCTCCAGCTCCAATATGTGTCCACCCCCATAATGGGGACTAATAGTGTCACAAAGAGTGTAAACAAAAATATTAAAGCATATTTCTTAACATGTTAAATCATTGTGTGCTTTGACTCTGCAGTGGAAGTTGTCCGATTCAATGGTGCAGAACTTCCTCCTGACACATTGGCCGAAGACTTGGCTTTCAGATTTACCCGTCCAGATTCCTATGTGGGAGTAAGGTGAGTGTATGTTAAAATCTTACAAATTAAGTAAGTTACCAGAATCTTCGCATATCATGAGCATCATATATTGTCACATTTATTGTCATTGCATAATACTTAGGGATTAAAGGAACTCCCATTTAATGCTGAAGCATTGCTATACAGTATCTGTAAGGTTTTATTAGCAGAACTTTTTTTTAATTCCTTTATCTCATTATCTCAGTTTCTGTCGGTCTGATAGTAAATTTAAACTTGTAACATTGATTGATAATCAAAGTACTGTGCTTAGTTTTATATACTGTAATATATATATATATATATATATATATATATATATATATATATATATATATATATATATATATATATATATATATATATATATATATATATATATATATATATATATATATATATATATATATATATAATTTTTTTTTTTTTTTTTTTTTTTTTTTTACGTGGCCCAAAAGGATTTCTCGCACCTTCTAGCTCACTGAACTGTGCTGGACGGGTGTGAGGGGAGTTGCCATGTGATGAAGCAGTGGGGGTAAACCAGCTGCAGCTGTCAGGCCTCATTGTAGAATATACTTGCCCACCTACCTTGTGGGTGACCCAAGCAGGGTGGAAGGGGGGGAGACATGGCAACTCTTTATCCCTAAGGAGTTGAGAGGAGTGGTTGAGAAACGTGTGGATCGTGGTGAATGCGCATTTTGGCTAGGCCACTCCCCTTACAAGGGGGTGTGAGGCATATTATATATATATATATATATATATATATATATATATATATATATATATATATATATATATATATATATATATATATATATATATATATATGTTATATATATATATATATATATATTTATATATATTTATATATATATATATATATATATATATATATATATATATATATATATATATATATATATAAAATTTACTTGTAGAGGCCCAAGCAACATAGAATGGATTCTTGAGCGTCAAGCGGATTTGCTTCAAGTACTGCGACATCGAAATGCCATCCTAACCCAGCAAGTTTATGCCCTTACTCAGCAACAACAGAGCAATGCCTAAGATAGTGATTCATTTGTGTCTCTTAAAACTACATTTTCTAGTTCATATATTAAGTACTTAGTTAAAGGTGTCTTCCAAACTTTTCCTCTTAGGGAAATTGTTATTTGTATACATTTTACTGTTTTCCTTTTTCTACTATGAATTCTGTATTGTGGTTTTCTTTATTCTAGGTTTTATATTACAGTAGGTTAGACATTTTAGTCCTTTTGTGTATAATCCTAAAAGTAGTTTTTCTACCATTTCTGTAAGGTTAGTTGTGGCTTTATAAAGTAATTTAATTAAAGTCATATTCCTCTGTGTTGATAATACACAAATCATCTTTCTACTTATAGTATTACCTTGGCTGTATCTGTAGCTCTCAGTCATATTGTCACAACATAGCATTTTCTGGGTATTTTATTTTTTAAGTGTACTATATACAGTAGTGTCCTTCATGTGTTTCCTCACTGAATTTGTGTAGTCATGCTCAAAACATGTTACGTTCATAGTTGCTGTTGCATATATGCTGATATTTATATCATGACGAGATATGCTTGCTCTCTTGGAAAAACTGCTCATAATCAGTTTTGCAGAAACACTTCTTCTGGCGTGCTAAATTATATTTTATATATATATATATATATATATATATATATATATATATATATATATATATATATATATATATATATATATATATATATATATATATATATATATATATATATATATATATATATCACTGTGTTATTTAAACGTGTATATTGATATTACTTTAGTAGTGTAACTTTCATTATTGTAGCATAAAAGTAATACTGACTTACAGCAGACTCAATTTTTATTCATAATATTTAAATGTTTATAACCGAAATGCTGATTTTTTATTCTATGAAGTATATATTGTAATGTTTTATCGCAACAAGAATACTAGTACATTTCTGAACTCAGAATCAGGGTGTGAATGACATGCGTACAACTATTCCTAGTGTTTGTGTACAAGTACAACGCTGAGTTATTTGAACTTTGTATTCGTGCTCATTTGCAGCTCTTAGCTATTGCTTGAAGTTTATAGCTTCAAAAATTGTCAACTTAGCTTTTTGTTTTAGACCTTAGTAGTTTTACAATGATTTGCAACATCCCTTCTCAGTATTAACCCCACCGATTCATATATACAGTACTGTATGTAACGTTAGTTTACATATACAGTATATCAGTGTATCTTTTAAAAGCATGTCTAAATGGTGCTTTTCATAAAGTACAGGTATATCATTTAACCCCATAACCATTTAAAGTGAGCTGAATACTCTTCATTATGTTTGTTTTTCTGCAAACTATTTCGGACATTTATCAGTACTGTACAGTATTCAGTTTTATGTTCATATGCTTTTATAGCCTTAGTAAATTGACCACTCATTATAAATAATAATGTATTCAGTGAAAGGCACATCTTCTTTGACAGGTTCATTTTTCATTATCTTGTGTAACAAGGGATAGAATTCTGAGAGCAATAAGAAAACTATGTGTGCAAGTAGGGTGCACTCCTGGTGCATTTAATAATTTCAGAATAAGGAAGGAGTTTTAGATTTTAAAACTACTAGATTGTAGTAAATTTTGTCAGTGTTTTGTGGTTTTTGAATTAGTGTATTTAGTAAAGATAATAATGCTCAAGAGCTGAAAAGCTTAGAAATATTGACCGGAACATAAGCAATATTGAAAAGTATAAGTAAATTACAGGCTAAACTGGTTATCATGCACTGTATGTGAACCAGTTTTGGGAAACTTTATTGTGAGCTACCATTTATGTGTCCTTAATAGTCAGATGAATCATGCGATAAATATATTTACCTATAATTGCAAGAATTATTTTATCAGATTGTATGATTTTACTTTTTTTTTTTTATTAAATGTTCAGTGTGCTAGCAATACTTTTTACGAGGTTGTGAATCAGCAATAAATTTGAAATTGTTGCAAAACTTGAATTAACTAGTGAACTTCATTGCATATCGGAACTAGTTTTAGATAATAGAAGATGCATATCAGGGTGTTATAGAATGACTTTGAGAGCCAGTGTAGATCAAAGCACAAGTTCAATTTTTTTTTTTAATGATTAAGAAGTTCTGTTCTAGATTCATATATTTATATAATTTTTTATCAGACTTCATGGCAAATATTTCTACTCTAGTTATTGCATTTGACCTCTACTTTTTCTTACAAGCAATTATTTTTAATACTAGAATGAAAATATATATTGTAGTGCATTTTGCTTTTTTAAATGTGTTCAAAGACATAATTGAACAAACAGAATGGTTAGGGAGAGTAATTTTCAGTTTAATGTACATAAGCTCATATTTCTTATTCTTATATGCCGACTACAGATTAAAGTGGCATTATAAAAAAAATTACTTTGAAATAGAAGTGTAAATGGACTAACATTGACGTTATTAGAGATTTTGTACAGAGAAAATACTTTGAGTTTAATTTACAGACGACATTTTTAAGACTGTCAAAACTTGTATCATTTTTCATGGAAGGAATTTTTGGCTCTTCCTCCTCGTACATCTGGATATATATATCGTTACTCGTGTGTTTCTTTGGAACTATGTAGATATAGGTTTTTCTTTTGTAGGCATTAAATATTCATTACTACCTTTGTTATATATAGTTAATATGGGACCTCTGTAGTTTGTAAAAAGTAACATTGGATTAGTATGGTATCTACATTCTAGGATTATCTCTTGGAATGTATTTTGATTTTGTTTCCTTACTATTGTATAAGATTTTTTTTTATTCTCCTCTGCACATATAAGACTATGAAATTTTTATATATGATCATTTTTTTTTTTAATAATCTGATGGATTTTAGCCCAGAAAAATAAGTTTATATCACTAAATAAATGGAGTGTCATTGACTTTTCTTGTAGTTGAGAACTTGTGCATAATTTAAAATTAAACTTCTTGTTTACTATTGGTCTAAATAATTCCAACAATGAAGAAAAATAAAGCTTGGTAAGGATATTGTTCTATTAGTAGTCACAGTATCCAGCTCTCCTATGATTGCATATGCCATATACTGTATATAGTTTTGCTTATGTATCCACTTTAATGCCAGAATTATCAGTGTTACCATGTCCACTTGCAGTTCATGCTTAAGGTTCTAGTTGGCTTGTGCACTCCCAACATAACACTTACACTTAGACCTCATAGAAATGGTTGCTAAAAATTTACTATTTTAGAATAGCAGTTACTTTTAGTTATCCCTCCTTAGGTCAGATTTCTGATTTTATGTTTATAACCTAGTCAGTCATGATTATAACTCTGTGCTAGCAGTTTAAATGACAGAGCAAATTGAAATAACTAAGTGACATACCATTCAATGTCATCTGTAAGATTAGTTTCAGACTCGCTTCTGTGTTTTCTGCCATTGAAGTTACCTGTCTAGTACCTCAATTTGTATATAAAACTCTTATATAGTGCATTTTTTAATTATAGATTTGACCCTTCAATAAAGTACCATACTTATCTGAAACTAATGGCTGTATAAGATGTAAAGTCAGAGAGCTGTGATTGCGTAGCCGAGTAAGGCATTCCGTAGCAAAAATTTTTTAAACTGTGATTATACAATACGTTGAGTTGAGAATATTGTTTACTCTCTTGTGCCGAAAGTAGAGTATGAAATATGAAATAAAAGTTTAATTTTTCTCTTTGTGTAATTTTTCCATTTAAAGAATCATTCACTCAGTGTGAGGAGTAAAGTATATAAATAAAGTGCCATATTTACTTCTGCCTATTAGGTAGGAGCTAAGAAGAGTGATTTACGTTTATAAGCTTCTTTTGAATGTTTGTGCTTTTGACTCTGTCAATCCTCTTATATGGGGGATTGCAGCCATTGCATTAATAGTAGAAATACAGTACTATAGTTACCTTTGTGGATGATTGTTGCTGGCATACGTTGATGGCAGAGGAGAAGGAGGGGGACTAATTATTGGAAGGAGTCCCCTTCCATAAAAACGTTAGGGAACTCTTCCAATACAGGCTGTATTTCTGGCATTTTTTCTCTCTCTCTTTTGGTAGCTGCTTCCCTGCCTACTGGCACAAGGAAACGATCCAGAGAAATTTGTCTCTTTCTTGTTTGGTAAATTTTCCTAAAAATATTTATTGCATTGTCATTTACCATGTTCAGTACTCTAGTGCCCACAGTTTTATCTGGGTGATGATTCTCAATAAAAGCCTGCACATCATTCCACTTACTAAAAATTTCTTTAACTCTTCATTGGACACCTTTACCCTCGCATCCCCCTCCTCCACTGACTGCTCCTCTTGGGGATTCTTCACTTGTTCACGTTGCAACTCAAGTAATTCATCGGTGGTAAGTTCTTTGTGGTCTTCCACCAGCTTCTCCACATCCTCTTCATTAACCTCCATGCCCAAACTTTTGCCCGTGGCCACAATTTCACTCACAATTTGAATTGAGAACTCCTGCTTGAAACCTGGCCAAAGTTTCCTCCAGGTGGAGTTCAACGTGCGATGTGAGACCTCCTTCCATGCTTTTTCAATGAAGCCAATGCAGTGGAGGATATTAGAGTGGTCTTTCCAGATATCATGAAGGGTCAAATCCGTGTCATTGGTGACCTGGAAACACCTGGCAAAGAGACCCTTCGTATATAACTTCTTAAATTTGGAAATTACCTGCTGGTCCATGGACTGGAGGATAGGAGTGGTGTTAGGAAGCAGAAATTTTACTTTTATGAAGTCGTACTGTATAGCAAGATCTTCCACACCTGGAGGATGGGCAGGAGCATTATCCATTATGAGGAGACACTTAAAGGGCATCATTTTCCTCAAGATATTTCTTCAATGCTGGCGCAAACACGTCAATAAACCACTCTAGGAATAAAATCCTTATGACACAAGCCTTTGGATTTGACCTCCACATTTCTGGAAGGCTAGCCTTCAACACATTATTGCGCTTAAAACACACGGATTTTCTGAGTGGTAAACTAAACAAGGCTTGATCGTAAAGTCCCCACTTCGATTATCGCACAATGAAAGTGTCGGCCTGTCTTTCATTGGTTTGTGGCCAGGCAGTGACTTCGCCTCTTGGGTTATATAAGTTCTTTTGGGCATTTTCTTCCAAAAGAGTCCCGTTTCATCACAGTTAAAAACTTGTTGCGGAATATAACCTGCACTCTCGATAAAATTAGCAAATTCCTTCACTTAAGAATCCAGTGCCTTTTGGTTGGAACTAGCCGCCTCTCCATGTCTAATGACGCTATAAATTCCAGTTCATTGATGAAAGTGTGCAAACCAGCTTCTGCTGGCTTTAAATTCGTCAACTTTAGCACCACTAGAACTTGGATAGTTTGCTACTAAATTTTGGTGGATTTGCAGAGCCTTAGCGCTAATACTATCTCCAACCATCTATTTTTCATTTATCCACACAAACAATAACTTCTACCTCTTGTATTAACTGTGACCTTTTTCTTCGTTAATATATTTACTCCCTTAGCCACGTCAGCTGCCTTATAGATCTCTTTACTCTTCAAAATAGTACAGATAGTCGATTTCGCCATGTTATACTGCTTTGCGAGATCAGACACGCGAACACCATTTTCATGCTTAGAAATTATTTCTTTCTTAATTTCCACTGTTATGTGTCTAGGGTGTTTGACGCCACTGTTACTAACACTTTTAACTTTCTTATGAGCCATAATAAGGGCTATCTGAAAGGCAAGACAATGGAATAAAGCAAGACCTACGAACTACACAGCGCAGACACCAATGCAGAACTGAGAGCTGGCGAGCAGGATACATGGTTGCCTGGCTGATGCATTTGTGTTCATGGGTTGGTTTTTGTTCATGATTTGGGGTAAAAATTTATTCAATACTTTGTTTGTGGGAACAGGCGTTCATGGGGTGGGGTCACCACTGTATTTCCAAGTGTTTCAAGGCTGATTTTGAGGCCAGCATTAAAATTTTTGCTTATAATGAACTATTAATTGTAGTGAAGTTTAAATATTAACAATATTTATTTAATAGAGCAATTAGAAACCTTCATTTCTCTTCCTTAATAAGGACACTTATAAATTAGGAAGCATTACCTACAGGAATGTTATGTGCGAACAGTCCTATACTGTACTTACAAATAATTTCAGATCATGACAGGGTAAAATAAGAATAAATTATGTTAAGTGCATAAAAACAATGTTAGGTTATGACATGTATAATTATGGAAAAAATCTATATCATGTACTTTGGTCTGAAAGAGTACTAAACATTGTGATATTTAGTAATTAAAATGAAGAACTTCATGGAAATAAATTCAATTGTTTCTTTTAAACATTTACAGTTTTGCTTTCCTCATTTTATTATGTTACTCTTGAAGAAATATTTAATATATATACAGTAATGGTTTACTATAAATTTATGCAGTTTACTTTGATATGTTTCAAATAATGTTTATTACGATGCTTGCTCTAGATTAAAAATTTTAAATGATGTCAAAGTACTCTTTACATATGTTACGCGTAGTAGAGGAGTGATAGGTCTGCGATAGACAGAACTATTTGAAGAACTTAGCTAGCAGTAGGTCCTTTGTATCACGGATGAACTTGGGTTTGCACCTGAACCCAAGTTTGTTGTTTTTGTATTTGTTGGATCTGAAGTCCATGAGCATTACATTTGAATTAGACCTGCAAATACAAAACGTGAGATATATAATAATAGGTCATATGCATTAACAGGATTTGAAATAGACACAGAATTTACAAAGCAAAAAAATTCCCTGTATCAAGCACACTATATAGTTTGTATAAAGCAAATGAGCCTGTCATGGGCAAGCATTAGAGAAGTTATTACATATTTAGGGTCAGATGAAGAGATAATACCTAAAATCTAAATGAAGCAAAGGATATGCAGCTACTGTACAGATTGCTGAGTTGAAAACCAGTGATAATTCAAAATTTTATGTATGAAATGGTATATGGTTTTGCACATACAGTACATACTATATATTTTTCAATATACAAAATCATATGCCATAATTAGAAAGTTGGCTAAAATAATACAGTAAGAAAAATAAGAGCAGTGGAAAAATAAATTCTTCTGTAATTGATTTTATTCACATGCTAAGTTCCTCTGGAGTTAATCTTATTTATATGCTATAAGGCCAACAACTGCATGTCTAAAGATTGACCAAGACCAACCAGTGTTTCAGAATTCCAAGACCAGGCCTCAGGTGTGTCTTTTTTTATCTTGGCCCCATCAACCATGCTTGTCTTACTCATTAAGTTAGTTATAATTCCATCCCAGTTCATGCTATCCTGCACGCTTGATACCTCTCACCTTCCTGGATGTTAAGGCCTACAATGACATGGGTTCACTGACTCTTTTACAAAAACAAAATTTTTTGTCAGCAACAGACAATATTCAAAATATTCCATTAGGTTTCAGAGAAAAACTTTTACTTACATGACTTCTTTCTCCCGTAGCTCATCCCCACAGTATGTCATTGGTCGACCATCAGTAATAATGAGAAGGTAGTCCATACATCTTTTACCTCTCTTGGGCTTGAGGTCAAATTCAGAGCATCTCAGGACAATGTGGTGGCCCTCTGGTGCCTAATATTTCATTACATAATTAGAATGGATATATTTGCAATTATTACTATCCTGAGATGAGCTTAAAAAAAATTGCTATAATTGCATCATATTATTGTGAGCTTCACCTAGTTTATCTGTGTGAAAAAGAAATCAGCTTTAATGAGATATATGAAAAGGAAAAGCATATATTTGACTCATGAAACCTACTGTCACTCTCCAGACGCAGTTAATATCTCTTGGATAAGGCTCAGGGAAGTCTGGTGTAGTAATTGGGTCTTCCAATTCCACTAAGCCTCCACATAAATAATGGGGAGAGACCATAAGCTGGAAACCCATTCCTGAAGCACCATTACCTCCTACAACAAACTCTATGACAATGATATCTTCGGTGGTTTTGAAGTCAATTTCTTCTTCGTTGCAGTATCTAAAAATAAGAAATACTTCTGAGTAATTTTGCATATGTACTGTATTCAGAATAAAGTGCCTTTATGTACTAATACCTATTGTATTATACTTAAACCCACCAACAGGGCGACATTTACTTATGTAGTATGCAGAAATAACATGTATCAAGTACCCTGTATTGATTTGCAAATACAATAAATATACATTAAGGGCCAACATGAAAAAGCAAAACTACTTCACACAATATTTTCCCACGTTCATGTTTATTGTTTACTAAGTGCTTCTGTAACTAGCATTAACCATTAAGCTACACAACACCCTTACGTACGGAGAAAACACTAAGACCCTTTTGTGACATGACACTAACTACCTTATGGTATTGTTTACACAACAATTCAGTAATTTAAGCCATTCATCTACAACCTAAGAAAAAATCCAAGGAGATTGCATAAAGGAAGACATATTCAACCTGGAAAGTTATTTAGTCTTTCACATACCTTGAAACTTGTACGTTATCCATGTGTTAAATGCATAAAAATTCAATAATATGAATGAAATAACGTGCATGATACAAATTCAGTAATCATTTGATGAAACTCATAAGAATCAACAATATAATGTAGTACAAGAAAATAGTATGGCTAACTCTGCAAAATGCTTCATAGCATATGTATATCACTATATAACATAGCAATCTCCACTTAATCTTCCCTAACTATAGTACACAGCTTACTCATGAATTTTACCTTGGCAATGTTGGGCAGCGTTATAATATGGTTATAAGCCATGCACACAATATCCAATTTCCAATCTTGGTTATCACATAGCTTCTAACCACAAGCTTGTTAGATGGTTGATTGCAATGTTTTTTCTCGAGTCAACATTTTTCATATACTGATTATGAGCTTACTTAATGCAGATATCGTGTTCAGTAATAATGCAGTGCTATCAATGCAACTACCAACTGTGTTTAACTGTGTGAATGTTCTCTGTTGCAGATGTCACATATATCTAATATGGAGTTTCTTTTGGAGTAGGATTTTAGGCTCCATGGAAAAAGATAAATATAGCCTATACAGTATAGCATACCTCTCAATACTACCCAGCTCATCATCTAAATCATCTTCATCAGCAATGCTCAGGTAAGAAGAGGAACACTGGTCATCATTGGAGCTATCAAATAATTCGACCATTCCAGTTATTCGAACACCATATTTATCAACATCTAGATCCTGAAATAAATATATGTAGAATGTATTCCACTACATCTAAGGCCAGTGTCACCTTCTCACTTCCTAGGAATCATGTATCCTAAAAACTTTTTTATTTTGCCAATGACTATAAAATGAGCAGTTTTTGAAATAAAAAAAAATAATAAAAGTTATATTCATCATCATTTTGATGATAGATTTTGCTGGCTGGAGAGAGAGAATACTAAAATAAGTAAATAAAAACATATATGGCCACTATATTCTGGAATGTGTTTAACCTTTGTGTTACGATTGATTAATAATGTAGTGTTGGTGGTATATCAATTTTACAAAGCACAATGCTAGAATTAATAAAATCGTTCCAATACATATATCACGCTATTAAATACTAACATTTATCAATAGCTTATGTTGCTCAAAAACTAAATATGAGTTCTACAAAATAATATTAAAAGACTCCTGATAATGACATAACACAATAGCTCAATTAGGAAACATTACCTGTACAGCGATTCGAATTCTCACTGTGCAGCCAGGCTCTAGGTCGCCATAGTCGGCAAAAGTGATGTTGAGATTGGTGAAGGTGGCTTCTCTGATTTCGGTATCATTCCCACAGCTCACTTCCAGGTACTGGGTGTCAGCTGGAAAAAAAATGTGACATACAACTTCAATAAATTATATACTTCACGTCTACTTATAGTACAGTGGTAACGCGCTGGCTTCGCATTCACGAGGTCGAAAGATCGGTCCCCGTCCAAGACCGAGAGTTTAAGCTGTTTACTGGCAGGAACTGCTGTGGGTGGACATCACAGTGGGGGGTTGGGGCGTGTCCTGGCTGACGAATACCCATTGTAAAATGGAAATAAAGTATTTCCACTGTATTGTGCCAAAAAGTAATGAAAGTCTAGCGTCCTCGAACCTGTAATGTATAATACTTTACATTTTATCAACAATCTGTCTATGAATATGACCGCCTTTCTGTGGTGTTGATATACTCTTCCAGGCAAGTGAGTGCAATGTTTATCTAAGATATTTCTTTAATAATAGTAATAAAAAATAAATAAATAAATAAAGCATATCAATCGTATATATCTTGAAATGTAAACTCAGATATTGTATTTAACGATGAAACTGCCACTTGGGCCATTCATGAACTATATGACATTTATGAACTATCATACATTATGCTATCTTTTCTTCTTTGTTTTATGATCAAACGTATTGTATTTTATTTAGTTGACGAGGGCTGGAGCAAAGTAAAGAAATATGTTGAATTACCAAATAACAGGAAATATACACAAGCTTTCACTGTTAATCTTAATATCATATGTTATTGCTTATTCGTAGTATGGAGGATCTCAGAACGGTTATTAAAGCAATTATTATTAACTAATTATACAGTACCATAAATCATTGCGGAATTTAATATTCCAGTTTTCCATTCCTATGATGCAACTTAAATAGTAGAATATACATGTTGTTCATACACTCAACCTTCTGATATTCATGGAATGTAGATTCCATTTAATGGCATAAATATATACTTTTGTTTGGGGCTCTCATCAGTGACACTCCCTCCCCCCTCTCTCTCTCTCTCTCTCTCAGACAATAATAAGACAGAACGGTTTAAAGTGAGCTTTTAATATTAACGTGTTAGGAATGATCAAATAAACTGCTATCGACTACTTTTCAGCAATTAGTATTTGCAGTATTTTTAAAGCGCCATTCCCGGTAGTATAGTTTCAGTTAAAAAAAAAAATATTACTTATTTTGTTGTATGGATTAAGAGGTTTTAACATGATTATTAGTCATCTAAGGACAGAACCTCTTTAGATGTAGCTTTTCAGTATTCATGATGAATAGCTGTGGGCTTTTCAAATGGCAAAGTAATTTATCATGTCATTAGCTCTCGTCCTAAATACATTTTTATGTCATGAAATCCCCGATAACTACGAGTTATATTCCTCGAAATAAGATTGGTCTTGATGTAGAAAATAATTACTTGGTACTATATATTCTAAAGCTAGAGGTCAGACCCCTTTTGACCAGTACTTTAATCCAAATGTTTATGTAAATCTCCTTCCTATGAAGTATAGATTATGTAATGCTGGGCCCCGAAATTTGTTCTTTTGATATGGAAATAGTTATGGAGTAAATCTTTTATCTCTGACCGTACTTTAATATCGCGCTTGCCCTATCCCATCCTTCTCTCCTTATCCTACCCCCCTCTTTAGGTGGTTTCCATGGAGTTAAAAGAGTGGACTCGGTGCTATCTCACCACCCACCTTTTCCTATCAGCCCCCTAGGGCTTAGATCCCTTGAGGGTAGAGATGGGTCAGGGTATCAAGCTTTCGCACTACGTGTAATTAATTATACTGTTTTTGCGTTCATGAATATTGTACTATCAATAGGTATAAGTTATAATTACTTTAAGTATCTGACTCACGCTGTAAATGACACAAAAAATGAAGATTGAACTCAAGTTACCCGCAGAGAAGTGGGCTACCATTTGAAAAGACAGCATAATTAGGCTTGAATTTTCCACTTGTTCCACGGAAACTGAGAAAAAAATAGTTATATCCGATTTCCTTATCTCTGTTTCGCGTGAAGGGATTGTAGGGATAGGTTCTCATGAACAGTACATTTTTATATGATATATTAAGAAATATCCAAAGGGAACCGCCTTAGCATAACAGAAAGGGCTGCTGAATCGGGGGGTGACGGATCCACGTTGGAGTGAGAGGATTGGTATCCTGTCTCAGCTTCATAGCTGCCATCCCTCTGTCCATCCTTAAATGGAAATTAAGAGTGACGTAATACATAAAGATATTATTTATAGAATGCATTCAACATACTTATCCTTTAGCATTGTGATATAAAGATTTCTGAGACTGAACTAAATATACTGAAAAATTTCAAATAAATTAATATTACTCACTTCGACTGTATCCGTCTAGGGGCGTGATAGGCCAGGCTACTGCAGACTGGATCAACGCACATATCACAGCCACCGTTTGGAGCTAAAACAAGTAAATAATAATAATATTAATAATAATAATAATGGAAGAAGAAGAAGAATGGTTATGCCAGTTTTATCACCAGATATGCCGGGATGGAAAAGCCTCTCTCGTAATATCTTATAGACAAAGGTAAATACGTCCTTGGCTCAAATATTGGCAGTAGTGATTACCTAATTGTGTTTACGGGAAAGAGCCCAAAGCTCGTATCTTCCCGTCTCCTGATCGGTTCCATTTTATGCTTAGTGATACTTATCATACCTGTCCTTAAAACTATGGATTGAGATAGCATTAACTACCTCCTCGCTTAGCCAATTCCAATTATCAACTACTCTTTACACTGAAAAAGTATTTCCTTACATCCTGCGAAGTTTTCTTACGAAGCTTCAAACTATGACCTCTAGTTCTAGAGCCAGCCATATCAAAATATCGATCCCTATCCACTCTATCATAACCATGAAGGAATTTAAAGACTGGCACCATATCCCCCCTCACTCTTCTAGCTTCCAGTGATGGTAAGTCTAATTCCCTCAGCCTCTCATCATAACTGAGATTGCGTATTTCTGGCACCAGTTTCGTGGCATGTCTTTGAACTTTTTCAAGCTTAGCTATGTGCTTTTTCAAGTGCGGATTCCAAAAGGGGGCTGCATATTCGAGTTTTGGCCTCACATAGGTTACATAAATATTTCTGAACATTTCCTTGTCCATGTGCCTGAAGGCTACCCTTACATTTGATAAGAATGCATATGCTGCCCTTACTATGCCATTTATATGTATTTCTGGAGACAAATCTGCCAGTATAGTATTATGGTTGTCATGATAATTGCTAATAATAATAATACCATATTTTATTTATAGATGTTATATTAATAATATTTACCTAAAGTTATATGAAATTTGTTTCATGATATTTTCTGTAGATTACAAACAGACCTGCACAAAGTATTATTGAATTCCTTTAGCTTATATACAATCGCCATAAAGCGTAGTAGTGCTAAGAACGATGGTCTGCTTTAAAAGTATAATACTTTTAACTAAGAGAGAGACTATATGTACAATACGGTAAAAGCTGAGCATGTTCTGTAGGTATAAAGTATTAAAAAGATTGCAAAGATTGGTTGGGGGAGGGTTTGAAAAGAAGACATTGAAAAACCGATATTATTTAGAGGTGACGGAGAACTTCCAGTCTGTACTTAGTGCAGAAAACTTTACAATTTCAAGAAGAGAGTAAGTAGTGTACAAAACGGATAATTGAAGACATTATTAATACATCTAAAGGTTTGTTGGGTGATGAGGTATGGGACAGAAACAAATGGAGAAAACTGGCCGGAAACATCGACCCCACATAAAAGTGGGAAAAGATGTAGACGAAGAAGAAGTGTCATTTGCTCGTATTATGTGCTTGCTCAAGCCAGCTGACTATATGGAATATTGCTTGTTGCAATAGATGTGTAGTTTTGTGCTAAGCCATAATCATCGTTTTCACAGCCAAATTTATCATATATATATATATATATATATATATATATATATATATATATATATATATATATATATATATATATATATATATATATATATATATATTTGCTTCAAGACGTAAAATATTTTGGCTACTGCTCATTCAACATATTTAATGACATGCTATGAAACTTCGCAGCTTGGTTACAACCACATGCATGATGCTAATCGCTCTTCAGTTATTCTCTTCTTTACTTTTTCTTGGACAATCATATTATGCACAAGCTCATCTAAATATACCAACCCCATTTATTTTTTTTCTGTCATGCACATTGCCCTAATGAAGAGGATTTTTTACGAATGCTGTAATTATTACTACTGATATCGAAGCTTATTCTTCAAGAGTATATATTTCATATTAGAGCACTTTTCAATGGAAAAAATAAAACTTATATAAGCGTGTATAGTAAATCCAGGTCTGAGGTTTGAGCCAAAACTTCCAATCCGTTGCGATACTTCAGATGAAGGTCTTTTGGGCTTAAATAGGACTCTCTAAGACAGTTCGTTATTAAGTCTTCCTTCAGGTACGGCTCTTTTTCTATAGCTACAGTACAGCAACATCGAATATTCTTGAATATTCGTTATAACGTTTCCTAATATCCCTTCATATCTGAGCAGTGGCAACACTCTCCATCTATGTTTTTCTTTATGTTTTCTTCGTGCCCAGACCCGTTGAGGGCAGTTTTATTATTATTCTTATGGTGGGGGAGCCGTCTAGGTGTCACATTCATTAAAAAAATAAAAATAAATAAAAAAAACTCATCTCCAATTCGCACCTGACGGAACATCTGGATTGGTGTCGACTACCTCCGGTACCTTAATTTAATAATCATTTGCCATCATGATTAGTTCTGTGTATGTAACATGTCAAGCACGTTACTTCTGGTGTCACATATCATATATATATATATATATATATATATATCATCTCCATATATCCGGCACCGGTGTTACGTCACAGACTCCCTTATCAACCAGGTGCTCGGACGGTTGCCTTCTCGCGAAGGCCTTGATTTGGCAGATGTAATCCTTACGCCGAGTGCATGCCTTTGCTAACCTCAGACCGTGGCGGGGCGGGGCGCGAACCCTCGACCTGACGCCTCAGAGTCGGAGACGCTACCGACTGAGCCACGGCGACTACTATATATATATATATATATATATATATATATATATATATATATATATATATATATATATATATATATTCTTTGTCCTATTGTCATATATTTTGCTACTCTTTGTCTCTGTATACTAGTTAAATTTTATATGCTTCTGCCATGAGGCTATGTAGCTGACCTCACACCCATTCGAGAAAGGCTATTGTTTGGTTGTGTGTTTCAGTTTTACGTCACGGACTCCCTTTTCAACCAAGGGCTAGGACGCTTGCTTTCTTGCGAAGGACTTCTTTTGGCAGATGTAATCCTTACCCTGAGTGCATGCCCTTGCTAACCTCAGACCGTGACGGGGCGCGAACCCTCGACCTGACGCCTCAGAGTCGCGGACGCTACCGATTAAGCCACGGTAACTATTACCGAACTCAATAGCGTCAGATGGTGAAAAATAGTGGTTTTGATGACGTATTCCAATAAAGAGCATCGGAGCGATTAATCAGAATGTGTTACACACACTCAGTTTTGGGTGGGTTATAAATTCAGATTGTTTTTAACAGCCGTGGCATTTCACAAAATTTTCTTTATTTTTTTTTACTGAAATTGATATTTATTACATAGCTGGAGATATTAGCATTACTTCAGGAAATGGTAATATTCCATACACATTTTTATGAAAATAAATCCTGAAAATAACAGCAAGAGTTAAGTCAGTATAAGGGAACAGGGGAAACATACAATATTAAACGGGAAATGCATTAGTTCTTTTATTATTATTATTATTATTATTTTTATGTATTATTCGTATTATCATTCCCTATCAAATTCGCAACTAAAACTACGATGACTATTCACGTCTTCGCATAGTAGTATGTCACTCTACTAGTCACTATTAGCACACAATAACCCCATAAGATCACCTGGAGAATCATACTGTGGTTCTCGTTCTCGACTTTCTCTTGGCAGTGTTTTTTCCGATGGTATGAACCCAACGAGAAACAGGGAGAGAACGAGGATTGTGTTCCACAAATCAGGAAAAGGAACCACAGTCCACTGCCGAGTACTTCTTGCGATCCACCTGCAGAAGAGGCTAATTAATCACTCAGACGGAGCATATGTTTGTTCCAAAAGTTGGTCGCAAGTGTGGATTCTTTGTTGCATTTTACAGTAAGTGAATGTCCTTTGTTTAACCATAAAGTCCAGGTGAAAATTATAAGAATAAATACATTAAACTCTTTATTATTACAGAGTCTGTTAGAGCTGATCCATCTTCAAGACAAATATAATTCATAGTAAAGCCATGATATAGCAGTCGAAATGATTCTTCACATTTCAAATGTAAAATTTCAGAACTCACAGATGTGAAGATATGAATACCTACCATTTGAGTGTAGCGTCATTTCAGCTCTGAAGAAAAGGTCGTATAACATTTGAATTTCAACCGTATGTGGTAATTTCTTAAAGTATAAAACTGCATGCTCTCTAATCTCACACATGTGTAGTTAATTAGGTAATCAACCATGATACTTCAAGTGTGTGGATTTTTTTCCCCTTTTTTGCAAAAGCATTCTTATTGACTTTGACTATATAAAGACAGCTTTAAACTTTGCAATATTGTCAAGGATTTCTTCAGACAATGATTCATTTTCAAGTTGTAACAAGGGTACTTTGTACTAATAATGGTGACTTTTTATCCCCAAGAAGCTAAGTGGAGATGTTGCTGTTGTTGTTTGCAGTTATTTTGTGCATGAATTGTCTTCTGGTGAATGCGAGTGCTTTGACTCAGCCACTTCTTACAAATGAGATTCAGGACATTGCACATGTATGTGATTACCTAATTGTGTTTACGGGAAAGAGCCCAAAGCTCGTATCTTCCCGTCTCCTCATCGGTTCCATTTTAGACTTAGTGATACTTATCATACCTGTCCTTAAAACTATGGATTGAGATAGCATTAACTACCTCCTCGCTTAGCCAATTCCAATTATCAACTACTCTTACACTGAAAAAGTATTTCCTTACATCCTGCGAAGAAGTTTTCTTACGAAGCTTCAAACTATGACCTCTAGTTCTAGAGCCAGCCATATCAAAATATCGATCCCTATCCACTCTATCATAATCATGAAGGAATTTAAAGACTGTCACCATATCCCCCCTCACTCTTCTAGCTTCCAGTGATGGTAAGTCTAATTCCCTCAGCCTCTCATCATAACTGAGATTGCGTATTTCTGGCACCAGTTTCGTGGCATGTCTTTGAAC
This sequence comes from Halocaridina rubra, assembly GCA_037179515.1. NCBI lineage: Eukaryota > Metazoa > Arthropoda > Malacostraca > Decapoda > Atyidae > Halocaridina > Halocaridina rubra. The sequence goes on from JAXCGZ010007657.1 coordinate 71,058, forward strand.
TTTTTCAAGCTTAGCTATGTGCTTTTTCAAGTGCGGATTCCAAAAGGGGGCTGCATATTCGAGTTTTGGCCTCACATAGGTTACATAAATATTTCTGAACATTTCCTTGCCCATGTGCCTGAAGGCTACCCTTACATTTGATAAGAATGTATGTATGCATGCATGTATGGATGTAATTACCTTATTGTAATTACCAAATTGTGCTTACGGCAAAGGGCCTTATGCTGGTAATTCCCTGTCTCCAGGTCGGCTCCATTTTTCTACTCAATTATACTTATCTTATTTGTCCTTAAAACTATGAAATAAATTAGCATTAATTACCTCCTCGCTTAGCGAATTTCAATTTTCAAATATTCTTACACAGAAAAAGTACTGCCTTACATCCTGCAGAGAAAGGAGCTTACTTACGAAGCTTCAAAACTATGACCTGTAGCTTTATAACCTCTAATTCTAGAGCCAGCCATATCAAAATATCGATCCCTATCCACTCTATCAAAACCATGAAGTAATTTTACAATCGTCACCATATACCCCCTCATTCTTTTAGCTCCGAGTGATGGTAAGTCTGTTTTCCTCAACCTCTCTTCCTAACTGAGATTGCGTATGTGATTACCTAATTGTGTTTACGGGAAAGAGCCCAAAGCTCGTATCTTCCCGTCTCCTGATCAGTTCCATTTTGTACTTAGTGATACTTATCATACCTGTCCTTAAAACTACGGATTGAGATAGCATTAACTACCTCCTCGCTTAGCCAATTCCAATTATCAACTACTCTTACACTGAAAAAGTATTTCCTTACATCCTGCAAAGAAGTTTTCTTACGAAGTTTCAAACTATGACCTCTAGTTCTAGAGCCAGCCATATCAAAATGTCGATCCCTATCCACTCTTATCATAATCATGAAGGAATTTAAAGACTGTCACCATATCCCCCCTCAATCTTCTAGCTTCGAGTGATGGTAAGTCTAATTCCCTCAGCCTCTCATCATAACTGAGATTGCGTATTTCTGGCACCAGTTTCGTGGCATGTCTTTGAACTTTTTCAAGCTTAGCTATGTGCTTCCTTTCAAGTGCGGATTCCAAAAGGGGGCTGCATATTCAAGTTTTAGCCTCACATAGGTTACATAAATATTTCTGAACATTTCCTTGTCCATATACCTGAAGGCTACCCTTACATTTTATAAGAAGGCATATGCTGCCCTCACTATGCCATTTATATGTATTTCTAGAGACAAATCTGCCAGTATGTTTACTCCTAGATCTCTCTCATTTTCTGTCTCTTGAAGTTGTAGTCCAGCTACCGAGTAGTCAAGCTTGGGCCTTCTTGTACGTGTACCCATTCTCATTACCTTACATTTTGAAGTACTGAATTTTATTAGCCACTTTCCTGACCACTCATGCAGACTATTTACATCTTCCTGAAGTTCTCTACCATTGTTCTCGTTTCCTACTTTCTTCACAATCTTTACATCATCTGCAAACATATTCATGAATGAATTTACAGACTCTGGTAGGTCATTTACATATACAAGGAGTAAAAGTGGCCCTAAAACTGAACCCTGTGGAACTCCACTACTAATCTTCTCCATTCAGACACTGAGTGTCTTACTCTAACCCTCTGTTCCCTTCCTTATAAGTAAGTTTTTATCCATTCCAAGACATTTCCACCTATTCTACCCATTGCTTGCAGCTTCCTAATAAGTCTCCCATGTGGAACAGTGTCAAATGCTTTCTGGAAGTCTAGGAATATGCAATCTGCCCAGCCCTCTCTTTCCTATAAGATTCGACTTACCTCATCATAAAATTCTAATAAGTTTGTTACTGTTGATCTACCTTCTCTGAAGCCATGTTGCCTCACTGACAAAAAGTTGAAGGATTCCAAGTGAAGAGAGATATGTTTCCTTAGTAGTTTCTCCACAACTTTGCAAACTATGCTGGTCAAGGAAACTGGTCTATAGTTTAGAGCCGTATCCCTCCTTCCCTTTTTGAAGATAGGTATCACGTTTGCTTGTTTCCAGCATCTTGGAATCTCCCCTGACTCCAGTGACTTTTTAAATATGATACTTAGTGCCACTGATATTGAGTTTGTGCATTTTTTAAGCACATGAGGGGATACATCATCAGGACCTGTAGCTTTATGGACATCTAGCTCCATCAGCGCTTTGCATACCTCTGTGGCTGTAAGGTTGATGTTCTCTAATACCGGCTCTTGAGCTTCTATCTCTGCAATCTAAGGGGGCGGGGTATTTTCTACTGTAAATACTGACTGAAACTCCTTGTTCAATTCTTTGCAGATCTCTTCATCCATCTCAGTGATGCTTCCATCCGCTCTCTTTAGCCTTAAAACCTGTTCTTTTACCTTCAGTTTTCCTCTGATAAAGCTGTGGAAAAAATTGAGATTTTCTTTAGCCTTCCTGGTGATGTCCCTTTCATAGTCTCTCTCTGTCTCTCTTCTTTTACTTCTTTCCCGTAAGCACAATTAGGTAATCACACACATATGATGAATGAATCGGTTGTGTTCTGTATTTTAGAGGCTGAATTAAAAAAAAAATCGAATAGGAAAGTTTATCACAATCTGCCCATCCTCACCTTTTCTTTCATTTGATTTGCGTTAGGCAATAGTGAAGGAGAGATAAACAATCTCTCTTTACCCTATCCCTTTTAGGCACCTCTAAGGACAAGATATGATGCTTGGATTATTTTCCCCAGCAACAGATACAAATTATTATTATTATTATTATTATCATTATTATTATTATTATTATTATTAATTAATTAATTAATTAATTAATTAAATTGAATGATAAATTAATGTTAAGTCCTTTTGACGTCATACAATGTAAACATACCATTGTAATGACTACGTCCCCATCTAAAATCAGGAAACAGAATCGTCTTTCATTATTTTCACCACTTTCCCATCTCTATTTTCTTGCAAATTGTTTTTATGCAATGCCAAAAACTACAATAAAAAATAACTTTGAATTGGTTTATATAAAGATTGCCTCGTATGATCTATAACTCGTATAATTTATAACTAGGAAAAATTATCTTGTTCCAAATTATATTTCTTATAACTAGGAAGAAGAAATTCAGTGTCAAGAAGTTCTGTAACTCCGAATGAGAAAATCATTCCCATATTAAAACGAGAGAAGATTAACAGGTATATTTTGACGTCATAAAAAACTTGCTATCTATCAAGCAGTGACTGTGAGTCACACCATTGGTAGTTACACGAGATTATATCTTTGATGTGTTGAATACATTAACGTTTGACGCTATTGTCACTTGTGTCGTATTTGTGAAGTAATCCTGTTACGAGATTCTTGTGTTGTGTGAAGTCTTTTGTAAATTAAGGTACGAATACTTGTAAAGGTTGTGTGAAATGCGCTTAATGAGTCAAGTAGCCCAGTTTAAAGTTTCATTTCATACTTGAATAGTTTTCTATGGCTTTAGTAAGCATGGCCATAATTATTGAATTAAGAAATGGATATGACCATTTTCGTGTAAAATATCCCTTTGGAAAGTTTTATTTTGTAAATAGCTAATCCATACCTACGATTTTGCGGATCTTGTAGAGAAGAGTTACCCCAGTGTGGTCTAGGGTGGTTCATATTTACAAGGCAAGTCACGAAACAAACATAACCTAAGCCAACCAAACCTTGCAGTTTATTGGGTTATTTAACTTTACTTGGGGTTCTGGAGGTTATTCATTCATACAGGATTCTATGATAATTCTCAGCCCAAAGCAATCTGGGCAAGAAATAAACTTGGGTGTATTTTTTCACAGGTTATAAAAGCAGTTACCGATTTGTTAATTGTTTACTTTCACACCCTCAGTGTGTGAAATGAATATACAGCGCTCTGGAAAAACAATATGGAAAATCTACAAAGCAATAATTTCTATTTTCGACATATATCATTGGTGAGAGTGGAATAGTCCAAATCAAACCAAACTAAACCTGATCTAACCCAACCTAACCTAACAAGTTTTCTTAGATATTTTCCAAGTAGGGGTGTGAAATTACACATTTCCCGTGAATTCATAGTAAGAGGCTTCTGCGTCTGATTCATTGTTTTATTTATAGAAAGTTGTTATATATCTGACTTATAATTTACCATGGCTTGGGTAATAAACTCAGTCACTTTCCGCTGACTTGGAGAATAATATTACTTGTTCTCGGACCATTTCTTATATGATTTTAAATCCAAATTTCATTAAGTTTCCTAAATGTAATTAATAAATTGACATTCCTCAATCTAAGAATAAGTAAGAATACTTTGATAGTCTAGAAAACTATAGCTTAAACTATATATATGTTCCGAAGGTAAGAATAGATTGAATTCGATGGATGTTCAAGGTCAGTTCCAAAACATTTTCGACAATAATCTTCAATGCTTATTTCATTTAGAATCAGCTGTAGAAAATGTATCTCAGGCCATTGTTAGGTGCATATTGTTTAGTTTACTAAATCCAACGTAATGTAACAACAGTCTCACCACAATATCCTTACTGGGGAGTTTTGGCCCCCTGTATCCCCTTTAGTCATATGCTTCATTAATTTGTAGGTTTGAGGTGTAAGAAAATTATTATTTTCACTCCGTAATTGAGTGGATGCAATATTAGAATGATAGCTAAAACAACTGAAACCTACTTATATAAAATTGTCAACTCATTTCTTAATTTGCTCTGAACTACTCTAGTTAATCTAACCTAATATTGTTATGAAATTCATGATTTTTTTCTTGAGGATGTGATAGCAAACATTTACTGAGTTTCCTTCAGTTTATCTTTCTTTTTGCATACTGTTATAATTCGTTTGTATATATCAGCCACACATCGTACTTTCACAGTTCTAGCAAGAGAATCCCCAAAAATTTACTAAGTTATATGTAGGTATGGACATATTACCCTAATGGCCTTAACTCTATATTCATGGACTCTGTTTTTAACAGGAACACGGCTATCATGCTTTTTCAAGAACTGAGGTTTCTTTATTTTCATGAGTTCCTTATCAACGCATACCTCAGACGCCTTTTGTAAAGTTAATCCTTTCTTTACGCTTTAGATATATGAGGTCCTACTGTATTGGAATCAGGAGGTGTAGAAACATAAAATGAACTGGTCAACATTTCAATTGAAAATCTAATGCTGAAATTTATTATTATGCTAAATCCTCACCTTACTAATTTTTTTTTTTTTTTTTTTTTTTTTTATCAGAATACAGAGTTTTATGTGGAAAAAATTAAAGTATACTGTATATTGTTTCTCAAGAAGGAGGTCAGTTTTAGCTTTAGGGCTGTTCTAGAATATGTTACAATAGTAACTCAGTAACTAGCTTTGAAGGTTATAAGAAATGCTACATGTCTTGTTCATTAATTTTATAAACCAAAAGTCACTGACAGTTCATACTTAGCTTATATACTGCTAAATCAAATTCATTTGGAAAATTCACATGTATATATTCCCTAAGTTCTCTTGGATGTTATGCAACAAAAGTTAGTAAGTGTTCCTGTTTTATATTAAATTATCACTTTGAAATTTATGAAAAGAAAGAAATTGCAACATTCTATCCTGACACAGACTAATAGTGTGTATAGGAATACTACTATTTCTTTACCATTACTTGTGCCAAGTATGTGGTTATATGTCACTTACATTAGTTCAAACGAACATACTAGGTTCTTACAATTAGCTAATTACATACATACATCCATACATACATACTCAGGTAAAAAACATTCAGTGGTAAGAAACGAGAGCAATGGTAGAGAACTTCAGGAAGATCTAAATAGTCTGCATGAGCGGTCAGAAAAGTGGCTAATGAAATTCAGTACTTCAAAATGTAAGTTAATGTGCACAAGTTGATTGAGATTAGCATTAAATCCTCTCAGAGTGCTTGAACCTTCAGGTTATCATATTTTTGTAGCTGGAATATGTTTTTTTGTGACTTAGTTCATGGTTAGTTTTTATCCAGTTAATGTTAGATTTGAGATCACTAATCTCATCTCCTTTTTAGAGCTGTTTCTTGAATCTCTTGTTCTACTGTACCATATTTCCTCAAGCTCATTATAGGTATTAAAAGATTCTTTTCCATTCCAATTCTTTTTTTACAGTAATCAATTTACATTCTAACAAATTCTAGTGAAATGTAATTGGATGTTATGTTAAACTTAGGCTAGGGATTATGTAAAATTCATTGGATAAGTAATATTCAAAGTTGACTGTCTAATGTTTGGTTCAATATAAGTTGCTTTTAGTATTACAGTACCTGTTTTCCATTTAGAATTTCTAGGTTTTACTCCTGAGTTAATGTAAATATCACCGTAAAGCTAAGTTGTAGTGTCCTTGAAATTATTTCATTATATCTTTAAATTTCATACAGAAAAGGTAGATAATAAATGGTAAGGACATAGTTGACCTTTTCCCCATGCATTTCCTGCCATTGGTGTGGAGTCTTCTAAGTTGGGTGAGTGGGACCCTATTATTCCTCAAATAATTATCAAATTCTCTTCAGTAATATGTGATAGTGCTCGGGAAGAGAATTTATGGCTGCTGTTAGAGACGTCATCTGGTATATCCCTTCATTTTTGCATACCTCAGACAGTGGAATTACATAATTTTATGCTCAAGATAATTTTGTTTTATTTAGTTGGAGAGAATCTTTAGCCTGTATTGCATTGTGTCAAAGAGTGCTCATGGTGGTCAGCTTTGTTACTGCTAGTGATGTGGAAATCTTGATAGCCATTTATATATTGTAGTAAGTTTATTATTATGCAATTACCAAGGGATCCTGAATAATTTTGTATATTTTCAATAACTGAATGGCTGCACTAATTTCAGTCCACTCCTACTCTGTGACAGAAAGTGAAGTTTCATAAAAAGTTTGTTGAGGAAGATAAGACATATCTTGTCTCCTGACCACTTTCATTTAAACAGCTTTACTGAGTAATAACTGGGAAAGTTGGACTTCTACTACATACAAAAACAGGCCTTGGTATGCAACTTCTTTAAATAATAATCACTTCTTGGGCAACTTTAAGTATTATTATGCTTGAAAACTCTGCCAGATCTATCCATACTAAGAGAAATGAGCACTTTGTGCTCTCTCCATGTGTTCATTATTGTAGTATGCATACACATACCTGTCCTATGCTTTTGTTTTACTAATGAATAAAAGCTTAATTTTACTGTAAATTTAATAACTTGAATATTCTTTGTATTACAGTTTTTTCTTTCAGGGAATGAAATAATTCATATTAGGTAGTGATATCATCTTGTGGATTTTTTCTTTTTCCTCATCAACTTTCTTTGTTTCTGGTTACTGTAACTCCTCTCTCTTTTTCCTTCAATGACTAACTGAACAGGATGGAAAGGTAAAGTACAAAGATGTATGATATGGTGTAGGTATCTTGAAAGGCGCAGACCCTGTTAGATACTAGAAACTGATGCCATTGTGTAACTTTGATACTACTTATCTGATCTACCTTGCTTGCAATAATTGGTTGTAAGCTGCTAGGACTAATATTTTTGAAATATATGTTAGCAATTATAGATGCTTGTTCCTTTTCAGTTTTGAAGAATTTCATGTTATTATTTATTTTATTTACATAAAATTGAAATCACGTAAGTTTTTCTCATGTAAGTTTTAGGACAACTGTACTTTTGTAATGTAATTTCTGAACTCTGACTCATATCTTCATATTTCCCTTTATACCTAGGTCTTTATTATTTAACTAAATGATTATTCTAAGTCACCCTTCATCATATTACTTTTAAAATGAAGACAATTTATTTATCATTACGGTATTATACAGCTTCTTAAGTTCATTAGAGTACTTCATATTCATATTGTTATTTGTTGTCTCAATCTTTATATCCTTATGGGTATCCACATATCTTCTTAATTCCTTCTGTATATTTATCAGGTTTCCCTTTCTTATTTCTTTTTTTAGTTAAGAGTGTTTTTATTTATTTATCTGTTTATTTTTTTAGGTCAGCAGTAGTTTTGAGTGACCACTCAGCAGTGAGCATTCTATTTAATATATTATGTCTTGCAACATCACTTTTTTTTTTTTTTTACATAAGCATTTGTAAGGGATACCCCACCTGAAATCCTGTACTTCATTATGTTATTTTAAGCTACAGGAAAGGAACTTATGAAAGTACTGAAACTAAACTTAAAAACACTTTGTGCACCAGTCGTATATGGACATTATATTTGCATTGCTTTGAATGATTCAAACGTACATTAAAGTAGCATTGCCTTTAATAATGAAAATTCAGATAGTTCCCTACTTTAAATGATTATTTGGAATACTGTACTGTATTGACTTTAATATCATGTAGATGCCATAAAACTGAAAGACTGATGGTTTCTCTGGCAACCCTATTCAGTGACTCACTCAGGAAACTACAGCTCTTCATCACATCACCATCCTATGCCATTATGGATCACATTATTTTCATATGCTTAAAATGGGTTATATATTAGCATGTCTTACATGTTTCTCCCAAATCTCTTCACTATCAGTATATTATAATAATTCTTAACGATAGTCATCATCTTCTTGATGGCTACAAGAGCCCTATTGTTTTCCAAAAAGCTCTACTATTCATTCCTTTATAGCCAAGATTAAAGAGTAACATTTTGCCTCTTTATTTATGGACTTACTAGTTTACTTAAGTAACTCTTTGCCAAATCTTTCTCGTATCTTTTTGTGGGGCATTTGGTACAGTCATAAAGCCAGACAGCTACATTGCTTTGAGAGCTTCATAGGCCCACATATAACTTTGGTGTGCAGCACTGTAAATGGAGTGTGTAGACTTACACACATTATATATCTGTTTATCTATCAGTTTGTCTATCATTTCATTTTACAATTGTTTCAATATATTAGTTATTCCTTTGCAGTAATAAGTTACTAAAAGGTATAGGGAAACGAGAGGACTGTCAGTTCCTTTCTTCCATATTTGCATGCTTCAGAACAATATAAAAATGTGAGGATTTTCATTGCAAACGTAGCCACCCTTCTAGCTTCTACAGAATGTAGCACCATATACAAAAATAAAAAAATACTGTATTATCTTTTTGTAGTCACTAAGTTTTATATGTACTTTTACTAGTGTTGTTCATGGCTTTTTTTATGAATACAGTATTCCATAGTGAAGACAGACAATTTGGTTGCTTTGAAGTTTCCTATCTCAGTTAATTTTATAATGTACTATGCTGAATTGTTAATATTACATAAGAACATAATATTAAGTATCTTATTATTTGTTTTTCAATTATATAGATAGTTCATTATGTATTTCAAATGGTTGTCCTGGCGTGATAGTTGATGTGTTGGTTTCCCGTGCTGATTGCCCGAACAGACCTAGAGGATGACAGTTATATATGTGTGTTGCTAAAGAGCTTGGAAAAATATCTAGAGATTTCACTATGTTTTATAGTGGTATAACATTCCAGAGAAGAATTCCAGTGTTAATATATCTACTCATACGCATTAGGGTGGATGATTAATATCAAATGAATATTTACATGAGTGTTGGTGTATTGTATATAATGCACTATTCAAATATCTAATTATACTACTGCATCCTAATTAATAGGCAAAAATTGTAATAATATGTGAGACATAGATACCATATTATTGTACTACCGTTTGATTTATAAAAACCTATAAAAACAAATTTTATTTTAATATTTCAAGTAGCTCTAGTGTTTGGCAGTTTTATATTATCCTTGAGATATATAAAACAGCCGTTTGCATCTGTGGAAAAATTTGCCGCAAAATCATGTATAGCTTTTAACCTCACAAGTAGTACTTATTTCAAATATCTAAAAGTACAGTCATTTAATAATTCAAAATGCTGTTTTATAGTTCATCAAACATGCCTCTTGAGTGGCTATTTGGTCGTCGCATGACGCCGGAGGAGATGTTGAGGAAAAACCAGCGAGCACTCAATAAGGCCATGAGAGATCTTGACAGAGAGAGACAAAAAATGGAACAGCAGGAAAAGAAAATTATTGCAGATATCAAGAAAATGGCAAAAATGGGACAAATGGTAAGGTCTTAATATCTCTACATTATTGAAGTATAAGAATTGCAAAGTATTAATACAGTTTCAACAAATAAAGATGTGTGGTCTGTTTAAAAACCTGATTATGTAGAAAATGTATATAATATGATATTTTAGAAGCTTTTTGCGGTTATGTGAGTGAAAGCTTTAAAATTTTTTCGAGAAAAGAATTGGCATGTTGCAGGTGGATTTTTTTTTTATAAATAAGTATGTTGTGATTACAATATATAGGATTTTATATTTACGTTGAGGTATTTTATATTTCCGTTATATAACCATAACCATGTTGTTTTGACAAGTCTAGAGCTGACTAAAGAGATTCTGAGTCTAACCATATATATTCCATGTGATCCCATAACCATAACCTTGTTTGAATGCAGTATAGACTTTCCAATTAGGTCGTTTATTATAATACTGTACTGAAATCCCACATAATTCAGCCCCTTATAATCTGTCAGTATCTCCCAAAAACTTCTACTTTTTGAGTGATTAGTAACAGAGACAATGTCATGCGAAGGAAGGAGATTTACTCTGTTAAACATTTATAGCATGAATCCATATTAATATGTACTGTAATTGGTTCTGACTTTGGAACACTCGCCTTCAGGATACTTGGTGATAAACATTATCTCACTGCATTTAAAGAAACTAAAATTATATTGACACCTGTGTTCATGTATGTATCGTAGTTTTGAATACTTGATTTTAAATTCCAAGTATATTATCATGAGACCTTCTTGGAGAAACTGAGATGATTTGCCATGGGAAGAAGTTATAATACCTAATTGGAAAAGATCCAGAAAACGCGAGATATCATAGGTGAAGCTGTTGTTGTATTTCCCTAGGTTTCCTGGATGAACAGCTGTGAGGCCCTTAGCCACTGCCTTTCTTGGACTTTCTACAGAGCTTTCAGGGAGTGTGTGTTGGATTGTTGACATATGTAGTTGTTTGCTGTGCAGTCTTTCATAATGTGTTTCATGAGATGCTATTTATGTCTAGCTAGAAGGAATATTCAAGAAATGACTGCCAGAGTCATTTCTGGATGTACAAAAATTTGTTGAGAGATAAGGCAATCACCAAAGTTTCTCCTAGGCTGTCATGCCCAGTGAGGGGGAGGGGTTAGTCGTGGCAGTTAAGTCCCTTTTGTTGCTCCTGTTTTGAGTTTCTTGGCATCCTCTTATGATTTGCAGACCTGAGAAAGGATGTATGCCAAAAATACTACTACTCTAGGCCCTCATAAGTGAAGTTTATAATGCCACTGTAGAAGATAAAGCTTGAAGATATTTTTTCTATCATTTTCCCTCTCTGAATGTTTATGTCTCAGAACACGGATCCCAGTTTGAGTTTCCTTGTCCTTTCATTCACCAGCTGCTCTTTTTTATCTTCAGATTTGATAAGCTTTCCTTTCTCCTGCTAGAGTTTCCATAGCCTATTGTAAACACCTCCAGAACTCTCTATTTTATCCTGATTTGTTATACCCCACGTGAAAGAGAATGTTTTCATTGATGTAGACTTAACGCCCTTATTGTATACATACATTACTGCATTACGAGTATTTGTATTTTTAATACTCATATGTCCTGTTCCATTGAACACTTCTTTAAAGCAAATATTAGTAGCTAATAAATATGAGAATGTATAGAATGTGCAGTTGTGTGTGGAATTAAGGTTGCTTTTTTGCCATAAATAGTTTACTTTTAACTGCTCAAGTTTGGATGAAATCGATAATATTACAAAAGTATTATGTCAGTGTGTTTAGTACTTTCCAGTCTGTCATATTTAACATTAAGTTATATATATTTTTTTTACAGGATGCTGTTAAAGTATTGGCCAAAGATCTTGTAAGAACTCGTCGATATGCAAAGAAATTCATGATGATGCGTACACAAATTCAAGCGGTTTCGCTTAAGATCACAACACTTAAGAGCCAGAATGCCATGGCACAGGCAATGAAAGGTGTCACCAAAGCCATGATGAGCATGAACAAGTACGTACAGGTTAAATATGTGATTACTCTAAATTTGTTTGTTTGCTGCTGTTCTTGTAGAAAATTTAGTGTAAAGATAGTTAATTGTATATTGTAATGCAAATTATCATGATATAAAACATTTAACTCTATTGTCATATTTCATGTACTTAAATGCTATTCATTTGGAAATTAAATTCATGCAGTACTTGCTTACTTAATACACACTTATTTCTTATGCATGCAGTATAAAAGATAAAAAAAAATTATTGCCACTTGGGAGAGATGGTTTCTTATCAACCTCGAATCGTAACCCACCAAAAATGACTTAACGCTGTCGAGTTGCCAGATTTGTTTGGTACAGTGAGATGCTTGATAGTTCAAAGCATCCTCCAAATCAGGAAGCAAGAGCCTAATTGGTGGAATTGAATAATTTTTGTTTTAAGTGATCTAAGTTCTTTCTGTGAATACTTGCCTTTTGGATATTGTTAATATTTTTATGAGATTTCTTATTGGATCAAATCTTTCCATAGAGCTCCAAAGCATTCCTTTGTTTAGCACTTGGCTTATTACTTCTTCATGTTGTCTGTATGGCATTGTTAGTAAACCTTGTGACCAGGGTTTTAAAGCAGCCTTGGAAGTGTTTAGAAAATTACTTGATACATTTTTTTCCCTAAAAGATGCATTTGAGAAGAATGCTTGCATTCTAATTTCATTGTTTTGCTGAATTGTTTCCTTAACATGCTCTTGAGCTTTATTCCCAAAAACTTAATAAAGCATATCATTTCACTAGCTTTCAATATGCTAATGTTTTATTTATTCTGTCACAAATGTTAGCTGAGGAGAGTTACTCTTTTTTTTTATTTTCATGTACTGTATTTTTGTAATTCATGTGTTGTTCGTAATTTAAGTCCCGTATATTATTTGTAGTATTACTTCTATAGAATAATATATTTCACACAAAATTAGTACAATCTAATCAGTATTTATTGTTTTATTAAAATTCTTTTGTAAAAATATTTCAACTGTAAAATATGGTTTTATATAATTATTCTTGTATACAGTATTTCCTTTGATATAGTTACTATTGATGTGTCACTTTCATCATGTTATCATTGTGTTTCTCACTAGTAATTGCTGTAATAGACGACTTGTGCTCATGGACATTATCAGTTTCTTCACATGAGTTTGAATATGTCTTAGTATTGTATTATTAGTGTCTTCACATGAGTACTAGTTTTGTTTTTAAGAATATGCTCTACATATATCATCTTGATAAATTCAGATATATTTGTTACTCTTTGCAGACAGTTGAAGCTTCCTCAGATTCAACAGATTATGCAGGAATTCGAAAAACAAACTGAAATTATGGATATGAAGGAGGAGATGATGAATGACGTCATTGACGATGCCATGGGAGATGAAGATGATGAGGAAGAGAGGTAGGGTCAAGAAGTTACTGGTTCATAAAGTCAGTTGGTTATTGTGTTATTACTGTCTTTTCAACTTGATGTGTGCATGTGCTTGTATTACAGTTCATTTAGTTTTTTTTTACAGCTGTTGACTGGTTTTATTCTAATTCTTGTTATGGAGTTATAACTCATTTTTTTTATTATTAGTGTTCCATGCTTCGTCAAGGAATGCATTGTTGTTACGATAGTTTAGTACTGCAACAAAGCTTCTTATTTTTCGATTATTAAATTCGCTGCAGAGAGAAAAAAATGTGGATATACAAGTAGTGTTGAAGTGTCTATCTTCAGATTATCATGATATAAAACATTAAACTCTGTTGACATATTTCATATACTTAAATGCTATTCATTTGGAAATTAAATACATGCAGTATTTGCTTACTTAATACACATTATACATAATGTGTTATCCTGCATAAGCTGATAGGTGTATCCATGACTGTAATAAAGAGATTTTAGGGTACAGGTTTTACGCAATGTTTTCCATGTTCACTCATTTTTATTATACTGTAGCAGGAAAAGATATCAGGGAATGAAGCACTTTCAGATTATGCAGTGGTATCCTTAGCAGCCGCTCTTGTTGATATCCTTATATTTCTTACTTATTCTCAAACGAGTGTGGCTATCGTAATCAGTGCTATTTTTCATGCATCAGATTTCCTCCTACCATATGGATCTGCAGATCTTTCCATATTGGAACCTTCTTCACATTGACAATTGTCATTTTCAGCTATGTGAAAGCTATATAAAGAGCCTTGCCTTTCACAACAGGTTTCTTATAAATATCCCTCATTGTGAACATTGGGTCTCAACAACCTTACCTTGTCTAAACTGACATGTTCAATCCCCGACTACTCCTTTGTAAGGCCAGTCACTCTTCCTACATAGCGTAGTTTATAAACTCCCCTGGAACACCTTCTTAGGTTGATTTCACTACAGTTAGAACATTCCATTTTGTTATGTCTTTGTACATAGGAATAATGCTTAACTGCATCGGTCACAAAATGGATGAACAGTGCAAGAATCATGATGGATATTTATAGGCTGGCTATACCAGAAATTCAAACTGAAATTAAACCAAGAGGAAGATGGAGGTATGAGGTGTATGAGTCCTTGTTCAGTGTGGACTTTACATCCAGAAGAGTAATAAGTGTGTCAGAGTTTGAAGGAGTTTGGCACAAAGTGAAATACATCCTATCCTAACAGTGTCAGTGAGAGAAATCATAATAAGTCGAGAAAACTTGACATTTACCGTTGGCAGTTACTCTATATTGCTCACGAAATATGCAATACATAAGTGTAACTGTGAGGGAATCTCGGCAGTGAATGAGAAGAAATCGAGTTTTTTTTATTATTACTGTGTTTTTCTTCTTCCTCTCTTGTGCCACTTTGCTGAGCATGATTGGAGAAGGTAATATGTATGAAATAGATGTTGTCATAATTCTTATTATTATTCCTATTACTTTGTATTAATACAAGTTCTGATTGTTTTTATTTCAGCGATGCCATTGTGTCACAAGTTTTGGATGAACTAGGTTTACAGATGACTGAAGGCTTGAGCGAATTACCTTCTGCCGGAGGTACCTTGGGTGCAACCACTGCTGCTAAAACTCCTGAAGCAGTTGCTGATGCTGATGATGATGACATACAAGCTAGACTGAATAATCTGAGAAGAGAATAAATATGTTAGAAATTTGTTGAAAATGTGACATCAAAAGATCAGGAGATGAATGAGCGTAAAGTAAACGGGAAGACAAAAATTGGAATTGACATATTATGAACTAAGAAACGTGAGGATAATTTTGAAATCTTGTGTGGGAAGTAATGTGAAGTTTAGTGAAAGGAATTTTCACTCAAAAAAAAAAAGTTTGATTGAGTTAAATGTAGTGTTCCTTGTTAATTAAGTATGTCACAAGTTAAAAAGTCACTTCCAGAAGAAAGCTTTTGTAGCTTTTACAGATCCTTTGGTTTGTATCTATTCTCGTAAGTTGCAAATGACAATAGTGTTCTTTCATGTTATCTTTTGTATTTATATTTTCTAAATATTAGTACTTACTTAGTTTAATTTTTGTTTTTCATTTTCCAATCTGCATTTGCCTTATCTAATTCTGTACATTACTGATTGGTAGTACAATATTAAATTGGTTTTATCTGTTGTGGATACATAGAAAATATGCTTTCCAGAACTCTTGCAGCATAAATTTGTCACTCATGTCTTTACTCTGCATTTTCTAGGTTGAGTTACATCTACCTGCTGTGTATTGAAATAGAATGCTATTTCATCTGTCAATATACAAAACCCATAATCCCCCTTATAAGGAGGATGGCTGAGTCAAAGCAAAAAACTTGACTCCTTGTGAGAGAAATATAGAAAAGAAGGCGATTCCCAATCCCTTCGTTCTGCCCCATTTACTTGACTTATATGAACGCTGTACAAAAAGTATAATACTGGTACAAATAAATTTACTTATTCAAGTAATATGCCGATCTTACTGTCTTACATCTAAAAATTTGAAACAACTGGAGCTGTAAGTTGCATGCTTCTTTCAAGTAAATTCTTCATCAGGGAATGACCATGAAAAATAGAAAAAATAAAAATCCAGCCACACAAAATTGGCAGTTGAAGAATTCCAGCCTAATTTTTGCCTCTCTCTGGAAAAATATGAAATGATAAATAAGAAGTGCAAAGTTGTAAACTAATGACTGAAACATGTTCAAAATTTGCGGGGTTATCTTGTAAACAGTATCGAAAGTTGTGAAGTATATTGCATAGTATTTGTTTCTAAGATATATATGACAGTGGAGTAGTATATTGTGAAAAGACAAGGCATTTGTAATGTTTATAAATAATGGATAAACTAATAATTTGAGAAAAGCAATGTATCTAAATTTAAAGCATGTTCTCTCTATGAAATGCTTCATATTGTATTATACTTAAATGCTAACAAGAAAGATGGTGTATACTAATAATACAATGTAAATTCTGTATAACTGTTCAACTTAGCCTACTCCTAGTACGATACCTTGTAATTATATAACTTAGATTTATAATTGACAATAGGCCTTAAGATTGATAATTCTAAACATATTTTCTTAATGATTAGCAGTTGGCATCTAGAGATTATTTTATCTGAAGTGAAGAAACCATAAAATACTAATACTGACAGATTACTTAATATACTTTTTATTTTGCTTACATAACTATATTTCCTGGTGGTTTAGATTTTTGTAGGTGATACTCATTTAAAAAAAAAAAAAGTATTTAACATCTTTGGCATGTTAAAATGGTATGAATATGCTTCTGTTTGACATTTTCAACAAATCTTGTTTTAGCCATAAAGGAATGAATGCAAGATTAAAACTATTTTAGACTCTCGGGGGAAATAAAGTCATTTCTTAAAAATTTATTATTATTATCTTGAATATCAAGAATTAATTTGGAAGGTTAAAATTTAGATAGTGAAGTCATTTCTGTATTCTGTTGCTTAGCTGGGAATTCAATATTATTCTAATGAAACAGAAAAATTTATTTGTTTATTACAGAGCAGACTATTTTGCTCTTTAATTTTTCTCGATATGTTATACAATATGATCTCTTTTTACTTTGCCCCACACATTAATCTTACTCTGATTTCCTTAGAGTGTCAGGCCTAATGAAATTATGTAAAAGGCTTTTAAAACCCTCCAGTTAATTTTTTGTTTTGATGTGTAAATCTTGAGCAATGCATATGAAACGTTTTTAAAGCATACCACTTCCAGAGCCTAAGCAGTGTGATTATGAATGACACCTGTGGTTAATTCACGTTATTTTCAAATCTTACATAGGGATAATTGCTTTGTATTTACATATGTATTGGTATGAAACACTTTGTATTAATGCCATAGCTTACAAGAAAAATTATATACTGTACTGTCATATTTCTGAATTGAGTCCTTACCTCGGCTAATGAATAAAAAGCAAGAACTGATCCAGACCTGCACATATGCAATCAGTGTTATGGAGACCACTGGTATGATGTAAATGAGTTATACAATTAGTGCAGTCTTTTGAGCATTTTTCTATTTTATTTCAATTTTATCTAAAGTGTATACAATGTGATTGAACAGGTTTTATGAAAAACTTGCAAAATGATGAAAGATTGATTAATTACTGGTATGTATGTTACAATATGTTTGTGTCCACCCCCATTCGATTGAGAACTAATTGTGAAACATAAAACGGTGCATGTATGGTGTTTGTGTAGATAAAATTAGATGTTTATTATAGAAGGTCTTATGACTAAATTTAACGATAATTTCATCTGCATATTTTTTGTGGTATTTTGGGGGTAAGTATAGTTATATATAGATACGGTGAGTTCCGATTTGCTCTTATAGCTTTATGTATTTTAATGGTGTGCCTAAGGAGCTTTATAATGGGTCTTAGTGATCCTTAGTGTAGAATAGGTTGTAATTTTTTCACAGGAACGATTATTGTTAAAATTGATAAATTATATAATATTCATTAATAAAGATGTATATGACATTCCCACTTACTTTCCTTGTGATGTATATTTTTGTTTTTTGTTAGATCATTTTATACTTGTATAACAACTTAGGTCGTAAATTACATTCGGATCACCCATGCAACTGATTATTTTTAATGATTTATTCATTTGATCAATGATGGGTAGCATCCATTTTTATTCTAAGTACTCACTATGAAACTTAAAAATAATTTATACAGACGTTTTCCTACTTATGAACAACCACGTTACAAACATTCACCGATACGAACCAATACTTGCCCATCATCTACCCATGTATTAATGTTTGTATTACTGTGCTATATTATTACATTATTTTTACGGTATTAAAATTTATTAATACTGTATACTTTATGTTTTATGAAGTAGTTAAGTGCCTTTAGCCTAAGTACTGTACAGTACTGCACAGTACTTTTTTTTACCTAAACACAATGAGCAATTCTACTTACATACGAACTTCTGAAACCTAACTCGTTCGTAAGTAGGGGAGTGTCTGTTTATTGAATTATAGATACGTAACAAATTTTCTATCTTTTCTCCCTCTTTCTGATTGCTGTGGGGGATATAGTTGCTCACATAAATCCTCTGATTTTTTCTTTACAGCCGACTAAGAGGGATAGAGTTGGCAATCCTATCCTCGAAATTTATCGTGCCAAAAATAATTGAGAGGTGTGATGATGGGCAGGTTTTGATGAAACCCTTCAACCTCATTTTTTTTAATTCACCCTGTAGTCTTCAGCATTATAAGATCTCGTGTTGAAAAGAACACAGATTTAGTAATAGAAAGAATGTGACGCAGACATAGAGTAGGTAATGCCTCATATTTTAATGTTTAGTCTAGACTTAAGAGAGAGAGGAGGAATGGTAGGCTAAAATTCTTAAACTTTTACTCGGCATTTATCTTATGCCTAAGTAACCTCGATGTTAATGTCTATTGATTGCGCATTTGGTTTGTTTTAAGTTATGAGACAAATGTTACCATCTTCTATTGCATTAACAACATATTTATGATTTCTAACATTTTATTACATATTTTTAAGCATCTCTTGCGCCCCCAAGGACAGTTAAATAACCTCGTAACTTGTTAGATTAGGGTAGCTTAGGCATTATAAAACACTTACGGGGTTATTCAGTGTTCTAGGGTTGCTAATCGTTACCTGATTCTTATTTCCATTTTTAAAGTCAATGTAGCAGCCTCATTAAAAGCGGCACACTAATGGCCATTTTGATGTTCATATGTTTGAAGACGAAGAAAAAATGCTTAATCCTAGTATTTATACTTCATTACTTTGTCAGTTATATAACGATGCAGAAGAGTCTAAACAAAAATTATTAAATCCTTGAACATTCAGTAAAGAAAAACTACATTTGTTGGGTTTTTGCTATATGCGTCATGGGTCCGATTTCTTAAACAGTGTAAACCTAGGATACCATATTGTTAGTTAGCTAGACACACACAAATGGATTTCATAAACGCATCTGACGCGGTTCTGTGTATGGCTAGGAACCCACACGGGATCCTATAAACGCATCTGACGCGGTACTGTGTATGGCTAGGATCCCGCACGGGATCCTAGCCATACACAACCGCGTCAGATGCGTTTATGAATTCCATTTGTGTGTGTCTAGCTAACTAACAATATGGTATCCTAGGTTTACACTGTTTAAGAAATCGGGCCATGGTCTCTACGAAACGTTGTTAAGAAGGATGATTGGGAAGGAAGGTGACCGAGAAAGAGCACCAGACCTGAAGAGTCGCGCAGGTGAACTTCGTGATTGGGAAGCTTTGGGTTCAGTTACCTGCCGTCTACGATTGAGTAAGGGTGTTGTTCGAGTCGTTCGTAGCGCGCTTGACTCATTGCGCCTAAAACTTATAAATTATTTTAATATTTGTTTTTGTGCGTTAAGACTGCATGTGTTGAAATCGGACTGAATTAGAAAATTTTTAATATTACAAGGAATTATCGAGTGTTATTTTCGGAAGAATTGTATACTGCTCCAGTTTGTTTAGCGGTTAAAGAGAAACTCCGGTGAAATCCAAAGGTAAGTTTAACATTGTCTTTTATAGACATTATTATCATTACCAGTTGCGTTTAGTGGGTAAAAATTTACATTTACACCACAAATACAAAATACTGAAATATGATCTGAACTAACAAACAATCATTTGAATGCTCATCTTATTTTTTCATTGAGGGCGAAACAAACTTAACTTATCCTAAGTAATCCAATTTAATAATTTTTTAGATTTTCATGTGAGGGTGTGAAAGTAGACATATACCGTTTAATATATATATATATATATGAATAATTTTTTTTTTACCCCGACCGGGACTCGAACCTAGGACTTATGATTACTAAGTCAAGGCGCTACCACTACACCACAGAAGGTTAAAAGGAACCCAACCTTATAGCTTATATCTGCTATACTTAGGAATGAACGCATTCTAACTGAATGCCACTGTGTTCATATTACAGATTCCCCAACCTCACTCGTGGCTTCATTTTAGCATTTAATTCAAATCCCAATCTCATTCGGGCCATGAAATTATCAAATAAGCACATTACATATGTGAAAACATGAATCATTTTTTTTACCCCGACCGGGACTCGAACCTAGGACTTATGATTACTAAGTCAAGGCGCTACCACTACACCACAGAAGGTTAAAATGAAGCCACGAGTGAGGTTGGGGAATCTGTAATATGAACATAGTGGCATTCAGATAGAATGCGTTCATTCCTAAGTATAGCAGATATAAGCTATAAGGTTGGGTTCCTTTTAACCTTCTGTGGTGTAGTGGTAGCGCCTTGACTTAGTAATCATAAGTCCTAGGTTCGAGTCCCGGTCGGGGTAAAAAATTATTCATGTTTTCACATATGTAATGTGCTTATTTGATATTTCATGCCCGAATGAGATTGGGAATTGAATTAAATGCTAAAATGAAGCCACGAGTGAGGTTGGGGAATCTGTAATATGAACATAGTGGCATTCAGATAGAATGCGTTCATTCCTAAGTATAGCAGATATAAGCTATAAGGTTGGGTTCCTTTTAACCTTCTGTGGTGTAGTGGTAGCGCCTTGACTTAGTAATCATAAGTCCTAGGTTCGAGTCCCGGTCGGGGTAAAAAATTATTCATGTTTTCACATATGTAATGTGCTTATTTGATATTTCATGCCCGAATGAGATTGGGAATTGAATTAAATGCTAAAATGAAGCCACGAGTGAGGTTGGGGAATCTGTAATATGAACATAGTGGCATTCAGATAGAATGCGTTCATTCCTAAGTATAGCAGATATAAGCTATAAGGTTGGGTTCCTTTTAACCTTCTGTGGTGTAGTGGTAGCGCCTTGACTTAGTAATCATAAGTCCTAGGTTCGAGTCCCGGTCGGGGTAAAAAATTATTCATGTTTTCACATATGTAATGTGCTTATTTGATATTTCATGCCCGAATGAGATTGGGAATTGAATTAAATGCTAAAATGAAGCCACGAGTGAGGTTGGGGAATCTGTAATATGAACATAGTGGCATTCAGATAGAATGCGTTCATTCCTAAGTATAGCAGATATAAGCTATAAGGTTGGGTTCCTTTTAACCTTCTGTGGTGTAGTGGTAGCGCCTTGACTTAGTAATCATAAGTCCTAGGTTCGAGTCCCGGTCGGGGTAAAAAATTATTCATGTTTTCACATATGTAATGTGCTTATTTGATATTTCATGCCCGAATGAGATTGGGAATTGAATTAAATGCTAAAATGAAGCCACGAGTGAGGTTGGGGAATCTGTAATATGAACATAGTGGCATTCAGATAGAATGCGTTCATTCCTAAGTATAGCAGATATAAGCTATAAGGTTGGGTTCCTTTTAACCTTCTGTGGTGTAGTGGTAGCGCCTTGACTTAGTAATCATAAGTCCTAGGTTCGAGTCCCGGTCGGGGTAAAAAAATTATTCATGTTTTCACATATGTAATGTGCTTATTTGATATATATATATATATATATATATATATATATATATATATATATATATATATATATATATATATATATATGTTATTGTTGGCTACCGTTTCCCTTGTTGCTTCAAAGAGATTACTCCAATGACATGAATATGAATCGATTACAATAGAGAATATTATGTAATAATACTGTACAGCATGGATTAATATTGGATATACTGTGTCTTGCTTTTATTTTAGTTAATGCAGAAAAATTTTGGTAAATGTTGAAAACAGTTATCACGAGTAGTGATAATTGAAATTTGGTTTTGTCTTTTTTTATATATGTCATTTTTGTAATTGTCCATCACCCTCAATTAGTTAAACAAAAACACAAACCATTGAAAAACTATCAGAAACAAATGAAAACAATAAAGTTATTAGTTCATCGGGAATGAACTAGCCTACCCAAAGCTAACCCAATATTAGAGTAAATTTCATGAAATTTCATCCTTACTGGGAATGTAAATGTACACAAATACTAAGAGAAAAAAAAACCACGAATTTTATCATATGTTCGGTTAGGTAAGTTTAGTTTATGTTGATTTATCCCCCAGTCGAGAACCGAGTTGAATATTGAAATAATAGCATGAAAGTAATTTTTAGATATATTCAGTGTATTTTACATTCATGTCATCCATTTGAGATGTGGAAGTAAATATTTGCTTTCTAAGCTCTCGGATTATACCATTAAGTACATTCATTTTTGTACTGAAATTCATATTAGGGTCTAAAGCTCATAGTGTATTCACGTAGTGTGTATATGTTAAATGGACACCACTGTCGTAATTGAGCCACTTAAAGGGGATTACACGGTCAAACGGTTCGTCGAACGCGGTTCGACAGACAAGTGTTTGAAGTGATGTTCGAACGTGTGAACGGGGTATTTGGTTGTCGAACACGTTTGTCGAACGTGTTCGACAACCAAATTCCCCGTTCACACGTTCGAACATCACTTCAAACACTTGTCTGTCGAACCGCGTTCGACGAACCGTTTGACCGTGTAAACCCCCTTTAAGAGTACGGTCTATTGGGGAATTATAGCGTGCTTCAAGCACGGTGCTTGTCTATGGCCAAAAATAGTCAATGACAAATAGTGTGTTATGAATCATCATAGATTGATGGTAAGATGAGTTTGGTTAGCTTAGATTAAGATATAGTAGACTACTGACTGTAAAGTTGAGACGGAATTGGATTTAATTACGCTCATACAGCGTTCCTAAATTCGCTTCCTCATTTTTCCGTTAATACATACATATACACATGCCTCATTCTCCCTTGTAAGGGGAGTGGCCGAGTCAAGAAATGCGCATTCACCACGATCCACACACACCGCAACCACTCCTCCCAGCTCCTTGGGGATAAAGGGTAGCCACGTCCCCCCTCCCACCCTGCTTGGATCATCCACAAGGTAGGGGGCAAGGATATTATACAATGAGACACGACAGCCGCAGCTGGTGTACCCCACCGCTATAGTTTCAGTAAACTCGGTTCTCCGTTAATAGTTTCCTATTAAGTTGTCATCTTATGATTCTTTAAATTACCTGTATAGCCTATTTGTATGAAATATATGAAAAGACAACGCGGTTTTGTCGTTCGGATATATGTTGAAAAAAATTAAAAAAATCATGTCATTGGATATGCAACTGTTATTTCCAAGAATTTATACGACATTTGTAGTAAATCGAGTATGGTGTGCGTATTTACACCACCCGGCTAACATTTGCTGAAACGCATTTTATTTATGTGATGAATGTTTACTGTCACACCTCGACTAGTGGATATTTTTTTTTTTTTTATGATTGTGACACCAGGACGGGCCAAAAAAAAATAAATTAATAAAACAGCCCTCATCGGGCCTGGGCACGAAGAATACATATAGTAAAGATAAACAGAGA
>JAXCGZ010007657.1:107500-127500 GCA_037179515.1 Halocaridina rubra
GTACTCTATAAAAATATCTCGAGGTTCAATTCCCCAGCCGTGAAAGGAAATTTTTCTCATTCGATTTCCACGAGTTAAAGAAGACTAAAAGAGAGAAAAAAAAAGCCTAGAATGACATTGCTTTCCTTCTTGAATTTCGTCTCTTGCCTTTGAAAACAGAGACGTAACCAATAAATCCAGCCACGTTCTCGCGTAGGTGATCCATTATACAGGCTTCAAGGGTAAAGGGGATCTAAAGGGGGGTTTGCACGGTCAAACGGTTCGTCGAACGCGGTTCGACAGACAAGTGTTTGAAGAGATGCTCGAACGTGTGAACGGGGTATTTGGTTGTCGAACACGGAACGTGTTCGACAACCAAATACCCCGTTCACACGTTCGAACATCACTTCAAACACTTGTCTGTCGAACCGCGTTCGACGAACCGTTTGACCGATGTTCGAACGTGTGAACGGGCTATTTGGTTGTCGAACACGTTCCGTGTTCGACAACCAAATACCCCGTTCACACGTTTGAACATGACTTCAAACACTTGTCTGTCGAACGCGTTCGACGAACCGTTTGACCGTGTAAACCCCCCTTAAGGTCTAGCTCGGAAGTTGAAATGTGGATTGGTTGCTAATACGTGTCAAAATCACTCGATTTAGAGCTCCCGGTATGGTTGGTCTTCTGAATTAAGAGTATGATTGTTGGTGATTTTACAGATTTGTCCTTCGTGTTCCTGCTTAAAACTTGTGTAGGCAGTGAGTTTTTTTATAATCAACTACAATATTAACGAAAAAAATTAAACATTATTTGTTACTTAGAAGAAAGATTTCCTATACCTGATTGTAGTTTATATATATATATATATATATATATATATATATATATATATATATATATATATATATATATATATATATATATATATATATATATATATATATATATATATATATATATATATATATATATGAGAGAGAGAGAGAGAAAGAGAAAATAATAAAAGTTAAAATGGAAATAGAATAAATGTGTAAATATAGAGCCTGCGACGAGTAGAAATATATAGCAAGAGCGATGTACATAACAAAAACAGATCTGAATCACTGTACATTGCAAATTATACAGGGAAAAATCAGGACTGAAATATATTAAAATAAGAAAAAAAGAACTCATACTTATCCTTTTCTGGTTTATCAAGTATTATTTATGGATTTTATTTTCCGACATAAGAGTGATCTTATTCAGTTACATGGACATTCTTTGGCTCACTGTTCCTACCTATTAGTATTTGTAAATTATATGGTATGGATATTGAATAACTTTTAAGGTGTACTTAACATTGCTATATTTGATAGGGTAAAGCAGTAAAATGATTGTGTTTTACTGTATCAACAGTATAATGCTTTACTAAAGTAGTGCCTCTTATGTATGCTTTCGATTACATGAACAGAGCCCTTTGGACTTGCCTTCAACACCAAGGCCACAATAAAATTTACTTTTATTACACGTCATTGACTGTAAAGGATATGAACACATTGAATTTTCACTCATTGAGACTATAATAGACGTGAATATTCTTAATTTTCACTCCTTGAAAGTGTAATCGATATGCAAGCATTTCATATTAAGGTTTTGAAACAAATATGAACACATTTAATTTTAACTCATTGAGACATTAATAGACGTGAAAATTCTTAATTTTCACTCCTTGAGAGTGTGATTGATATGGAAACATTTCATATTAAGGTTTTGAAAGAAATATGAACACATTTAATTTATACTCATTGAGACTTTATATAAAATACCCTCTCCATAGACTTATAATATGAAAATATGTTTAGTAAAGTTTCGTGTTGTATCTTCCAGATTTGGAATGAGTAGGAGTCGAAAATCTGGATATTGAAATTTCCATTTTCATACCTCAAAGGCATACTGTCCAACCGTTTGCCATCTTGTAATGGTCTCTCTCTCTCTCTATCAAGGGCAAATAATTGATTAATTTTAAGATATAAGAAATGAGAGAGGGAAGCTAAATAGAAATTTAGAGACTGAATTATTAGGGTCAGTCGTGAAATATGAAATATTGTACAAGAACGATGCTGGAGACAAGCTCCTCATTAAGGGAAAATAAAAGTACTTGAGCATAATTAAAATGAAGACTAGATGAACGCTAATATTTTTTGAAATTATGACCAATCGAAATAAATGATAAGTACCCATTACTGACAGAAAAATGACAAAAAGGTGACAATATCAACTGGAAATAATAAGAAATAGAAAAAATTATTGCATGAAAAGAAGAGTGCAGAGATTCAGAACCAGGAGCGGATAAAATGATAAGAGCAGAAGGGATGATGGGGTCATTAACTTCTTCTACTATGCAGCCATTGCCGATACCCTCACCTGCTTATCCCCTCGCAACACTGCATTGTCCTCCAGGTACACAGGGCATATAAAATGGAAGGACAGAGGCTCAAGAAAGCATATCCTTCCACGCCACTGCAGCCAGCGGGTCGACGTAGAAGTTCATAAGGATCATCGTATTGCATGGTGGGATATTGGAATATACGTACTTTCAGTTCCGTGCTTTTTGAAGTAGCTGGTATGTGGGTGTGCGTGTGTGTGCATATATATATATATATATATATATATATATATATATATATATATATATATATATATATATATATATATATATATATATATATATAATATATACATACATACATACATACATACATACATACATACATACATACATACATACATGCATGCACGCACGCACGCACGCACGCACGCACGCACTCACGCACACATACACACACATACACACACATACACACACATACACACACATATATATATATATATATATATATATATATATATATATATATATATATATATATATGAATAATTTTTTTTTACCCCGACCGGGACTCGAACCTAGGACTTATAATTACTAAGTCAAGGCGCTACCAACTACACACCACAGAAGGTTAAAAGGAATCCAACTTTATAGCTTATATCTGCTATACTTAGGAATGAACGCATTCTATCTGAATGCCACTATGTTCATATTACAGATTCCCCAAACTCACTCGTGGCTTCATTTTAGCATTTAATTCAATTCCCAATCTCATTCGGGCCATGAAATAACCAAATAAGCACATTACATATGTGGAAAAAAAATATTCGTTTTCACATATGTAATGTGCTTATTTGGTTATTTCATGGGCCGAATGAGATTGGGAATTGAATTAAATGCTAAAATGAAGCCACGAGTGAGGTTGGGGAATCTGTAATATGAACATAGTGGCATTCAGTTAGAATGCGTTCATTCCTAAGTATAGCAGATATAAGCTATAAGGTTGGATTCCTTTTAACCTTCTGTGGTGTGCAGTTGGTAGCGCCTTGACGTAGTAATTATAAGCTCTAGGTTCGAGTCCCGGTCGGGGTAAAATGATTCATGTTTTCACATATGTAATGTGCTTATTTGGATATATATATATATATATATATATATATATATATATATATATATATATATATATATATATATATATGTACTTAGGGAGTTAATTTTCTTTTTGACATATCCTGTTAAATATGACTGCTATATTTGCGTTTGCAAATGTCTTCTTTAATTTCTCTTTATTTGCTGATTTTTTTTATCATTATTATTATTAAACTTATGTAGGAAGTCAGGGCATTTTGGATTCATAACATTTCTTTCAAGTTTATACATTATGAAATTAATAATTAAATTGTAGGGAATGCGTTCATACAACATGTTTAAATTGCAATGCCTACATTTAAGCTCTTATAGGATCATGTATAAAGTTTTACGAAACGTTATGAACACAAAATATTTTAGTTATGGGGATTAATGGAATGTGGCTTTTTTTTTATAAGCCCCCAGTTAGGGAGGACGCGTTCCCCTAGGTTAGGACGCACCAAAAATGTGTTTTTCGACAGATTTCTTTGTGAATAATCCCCCCTTCTGAAAATTTACCCAAAATTCTCTGATTTCACATAAAAGTTCAGTAATAATGAGAAGAAATTAGTTAGAAATATATGAAATTTGCGAATGCAAAAGCACTGGCCTTACTTAACAGCATATATATATATATATATATATATATATATATATATATATATATATATATATATATATATATATACAGAGAGAGAGAGAGAGAGAGAGAGAGAGAGAGAGAGAGAGAGAGAGAGAGATTAACAGATAGTTTTCTCACAAATTTTTCTACCTTATAACCATACCCATGTAAAGAAAACTTAGCAGGGCAAACGATAAGATAGATATTTTGTTTAGTTCTAGTGGTATATGCGAATTTCTTTTTTATTTCTTAGAAATCAAGTTCAGATTAAGAAATTGGGGAAGAACGTCTTCCATGTTCTTGTAATACCTGCAGAAGTTATGCGAGGATGAGGATTACTTGAACGTTTGTATGTAGGCTTTTGTCTAACTTGAGTATAAACCTCTTCCCAACAGACATACCCTAGAAACTCTTGCACTCTTGTTGGAAAAACATTTAATGTTTTTCGCCCGGATGCGCCATTGGTTCCGATATTAATTTTGATAATGTGCAAGTTCTTGGAGAGATTAGGAGACAATACGATGACAACTTATTGTGTTAACTGTGAAATGGTTACGATTCGGATTGATATATTATCAATTCCCTTATCAGTTGTTTTTGGCGAGATTGAAAGTTCAGGTAGGGAAGTTGGAATGGCAACCCCCCCCCCCCCCTGCTTATACATTTGTTGAAATTGTAATTTGAAATGGCAACCTCCCCTGCTTATACATTTTTTGTAATTGATTAAAGCAGAGCATATATATATATATATATATATATATATATATATATATATATATATATATATATATATATATATATATATATATATATATATATATATATATATATATATATATATATATATATATATATATATATATATATATATATACAGTATATAAATCATCATGAGGGTGGATGCTGAGAGATTGTGTGTATATCTATAAATGTATATGCATGTATGTATGCATACATATATATGTTTATAAATGTTTTATGTATTTGAGATATATATATATATATATATATATATATATATATATATATATATATATATATATATATATATATATATATATATATATATAAAGTATATACTAAGCAACTCCCCTCACACCCATGGTGAACGGGTGTGAGGGGAGTTGCCATGTGATAAAGCGGTGGGGGTAAACCAACTGCGGCTGTCGGGCCTTATTGTAGAATATTCTTGCCCGCCTACCTTGTGGATGACCCAAGCAGGGTGGAAGGGGGAGACATGGCAATCCTATATCCCCAAGGAGTTGAGAGGAGTAGTTGAGGTGTGTGTGGATCATGGTGAGCGCGTTTCTTGGCTCGGCCACCCCCCTTACAAGGGGGAATGAGGCATGTGTATATATATGTATGTATGTATATATTAAGCTATGATAGAAAATGATAAAATTGTCTTTTAGTAATTAAACAATGATGCTATTTAATGTACTGGAGAAAAGTATGAATGCATGTGCGAGGAAGATATTCCTACTCTGAATTGCAATAATACATACTTATCATCTCATTCTCTTCTTGATACGCTATTTCGTGCGAACTGGTGAGATGATATCAGGAAAGATTGTATCCAAATGAGGGTCTTATATGTATATTATTTGTATATATGACATCCTCCTATTGTTGCGAAGAAAATTGAGGAAAGAAAATTGTTTTTCTTTATGAATATGCATGACGATGCATCAAGTTGGGGGTGGTGGGACTTCATTATGGATTTCATTTATAATAAACTATTGTTTTAATTGACTGGTGACCGCTGTAACGCAGTGGTTAGGACACTTGACTCTTGAAATGATAAAACACACGTTGTCATCCACTGGGGGCGTTAGAAAGGGCATCCAGATTTTATTTCCCAAATCTAACCAGTGTCTGTCCATCCTCATTCAATTGAAGATTCATATTTACGCAGAAAATAGCACAAAGCAACTCTGATTTATTTGACTGGTAAAGAGAGTGAGACTGGGAATTTTTTTCCTATAAGCACGAAGACAGCTAAATGAGGATTTAAAAGAAATCTTTTATTACGTATTTAACCAATTTATTGTTTATAAGTTTGGTTTGAAGTTATATAGTTTAGTTAGCTTGTCTTGTTAATTTTTTTAGTTAGGTTGATTATTTTATGTATTTTGGTAGATAAATGGAAACTTAATTTATTTCACAATTCAGTAATCTTTTGCTACATTTACCAGTGAAATATGCTTCTATTTGGACCAGTCTCCGAACTTTATTTTCATACTGGTACAGCCTTAAGGAATACGTACACACAGTCCTACAGACAAAATGGGGTTGTCAGCTTTCTCAGGAAGCCCATTAGATGGCGATGATAAAGAAAATGCTTTCTCCGTTGTTCTTATGCTGGTAGTAAAAGATGGCCCAGTTGATAATATACATATTGGGAAATCTTCTAATGAGTAGGTCAGTTTTTACGTTTAGAGTAAGAAACAAGTACATCCTTTGGTACTTTTATTCCATTTGTGATACCTATAAAATACAAGCTATTTCAGTGTATGGAGTGGGACGTTTCTACGATTATTAAGTGATTACCTAATTGTGTTTATATGTGTGTGCATGTAACTTTTTGTGTATTACAATAAGAAAGAAGTACGCCGCGGGTCGTGTTTGTGATTCATATAAAACATAAAGTATTTATTTTATGAAGTTGAGTATTTCGAGATTATTGAGTCATTTGATGTGTGTGAGTGAAACAGGATGAATATCTCTGTTCGCAAGTATACATCCCTAGGAAAACTACAAATACTTTATTGAGCAGATTGGTATCTCCCCGTATCCAGATATCTTTCAGATATCTGGACTATATTCTCTTTACATTAACAGATCCCTCTTGTTAAAAAAAAAAAAAAAAGTTACTTTATTGTACAGATTTGTGTATTCCCCATCGAAGAATATTATGGAGATATCTGGATGGTCTTTGAGTTTAAATTTATTTTACTTGTATTAGAATGCTGTAGAGCACTTGACTCTTTTGTAACGTCGGAGTAGTGGTATGAAACAGTCCTTCCTTTGCCATTTGCGATTATTAGATATATGTAGAGTTTGCTTTTTGCGAACCAGTATAGCACAGAACTGGGCAAACCAAGATAGCATAGAGATACTGTATATAATACTATGTTGCTTGCTTTAAAAGGAAATATATAGTTCATATTGACGTCGAAAATATGGCTTACGGATAGTATTTTATAAATCGTTGTATTAATATAAACTTTTCAGATTTTCAGATTTACTCTGTTACTATTAGCACGTTTTGCTGACGTTTCAAGTTGCTTAATTGGGAAATTAAATTAAATTTGCATACAGAGATATAAACATGTTCAGAGGCATTAGAAGGTTGGAGTCAATAACTTCAGGCTTTCTGTCATTATTTTTCTAACACAGAAACCCTATCATGCATGCAGTAAGATATTATTCCAAACACTTTTTAAAGGGTTTCTTGTGTTGAAATGACTATATTTCCACTGGAAAGACTATTAAATGGAATTTTAAGAGTGGTGAGCCAGTTTCCTCGCTGACCAATCTCTGAGCGTGTCAGACTTCACAGTCGGGTGAAGAGCGTCACACTTTCTTGAAAAGGAGCTTCCGCCTGGAAGAAAAGTTCCTGTAGCATGATGGAAGGTGAACACCAAGAAAATTATCTAGAACACTTCAGTGGGAAATAAGATAGTCAAGGCTCTGGAATGTATCTAACTATTAGGATAGTCAATGTGGAAACATGTAAGAACCTTGTACTAAAATAGTCAAAGTGCGTGAAAATGTCAGTTGACACTAGGCTAGTCAAGGAGCAGATATGCAAACTCTATTTGCTAAAATAGTCTAGGTGCAAAAATTAACAGGTAAGTGCGTAGGATAGTTAAGGTACAAATATCTAAGAACTATGAACTAAAATAGTCTGCATGAAATAAAATTCAGACAAGTACTTTGGAGATATACAAGCAGTGCATTTTATGTTAATTGGAATGTATTTTCAGAAAAGAGTTAGAACTTCACATAGGCTAATAAATATTTAGAGAGAGAAAAAAAATAAAGATAGATAGAGAGAGAGGAAGGGAGGATATCTGGTAATTAGCAAGGCTGTCACTTTAAAAGAATTCAAAATGAAGACATAAAATATTATCTATCTTATTTCAAAATCTAACACCATACTGAGTCTGTCATTCCCTTGCCATAAATTTTATAATGTGCAACCAACCTCATGTACTTGACAATCAAATTGATAGCCAATCTCTCTCTCTCTCTCTCTCTCTCTCTCTCTCTCTCTCTCTCTCTCTCTCTCTCTCTCTCTCTCTCTCTCTCTCTCTCTCTCTCTCTCTCTCTCTCTCTCTCTCTAGTTCTCATTTTGAACTTCTCTCATTTTTCAAGCTATTCTCATCACTGATGTAAATACATAGATGTATTTTATTCGGAAATTGGCTTGGATGACTGGAGGAGGAGGAATAAGAATTTACCTGGAGCGTTGAATTTTCATTGTGAATATTAGAGTTTGCAAATCCAGATATATTTTGATTTTTTTTTCTCACGGCTTTAAGCTCCTATTACTGATGTCCTTTTATTGGCGTTTTTGTAACATATTATAGACCTGAAGAGAGCCTTTGGTAACATTTGTTTCAGAAACTTTGTTTTGTCGAATAGGAAATTAGTGTTCTGCTCAGAGCTAGCGTTGGTTTAACTCAAGAGTAACGCTTCTGAGAGAGAGAGAGAGAGAGAGAGAGAGAGAGAGAGAGAGAGAGAGAGAGAGAGAGAGAGAGAGAGAGATGGATTCAGATGACCCACATAATAAATTAGTGTGATTTATGTGACTTTCTTCTATTTTCTAAATCAATATTTTGTTTGACTTTTGGGATTCCCATTCTCTTCTTTTCTTCGTTTGTTTTTATTTTTTCCTTAATAAAATATAAGAATGTAATCTGGCAATAATTGAGCCAGTTTGTTGAACAGTATTAACCATTATTATTGTATGGTATCTGTGCACTTTCTTGTAGTGAAAATACTATCTGCGAATATATTGATAATAATAATAATAATAATAATAATTACAATAGTAATAATGATAATAATAATAATAATAATAATAATGATAATAATAATAATCATAATAATTGTAGGAATAATAATAGTTATTATTATTATTATTGTTGTTGTTGTTGTATAGCTTTTAATATTTAGTATCAATTAAATAAAGTAATTTTCACTGTTCTTTAGTATAATACACATTCTCACAAAATTAAAGATGATCCCTCTTTTAACTTATCATTTTTTTCAACTCTAATTTATTTTTATAATATATTAACCTAACCTAATTTAACATAAACGAATAATGTTTATCTAAGGAACTTCCTCTTCTGTATGCTTGGAGGTATTATCTTTATATTAATATTAACTGATACTTTTGTGTCGTTTAAATCTTCAAGAAGCTTCATTAAATATTAGAATTCAATTTATTGTCAGAAACGGATCTGTCGAAGTTCTATAATAGGATATTAATGTCAGTTTTATCATAGTGATCTTTCCCATTTGGACTTAAGATATAGAGGCTATAATACAGATGCAGTGATTATTCTTGTAGCCTATATTGTTACAGATTTGTTTCGGAGCATTTATTCTTTGGTCCTATTTTTTCTGTTCACATTTAGTATGGAGATTTTTGACAAAACAAAATTTGTTCTCTACTTTTCGCATTGTATAGTCATATAACACTTGAAGGGATTTTTTTTTTCACACAAAACAAGACTGCCTTTGTTTCATTTTGTCTTCTCGTCTGTTGCTCTTCAGTTGGCGATCTTAGAGACGCAATATATTGTGAACATGAAAGGGAGTCCCAGTATGAGCATTGTTGGTTTCTTTTGACTTCAGTATGACCCGGAGAGCTGAGAAAAGCAACGATTTACAGTGATCCATTTCTCAGAAGAGCTGTTGCGTACCCCCATTTCCACAAGTCTCTTAAGGGGGGTTTACACGGTCAAACGGTTCGTGGAACGCGGTTCGACAGACAAGTGTTTGAAGTGATGTTCGAACGTGTGAACACGGAACGTGTTCGACAACCAAATACCCCGTTCACACGTTCGAACATCACTTCAAACACTTGTCTGTCGAACCGCGTTCGACGAACCGTTTGACCGTGTAAACCCCCCTTTAGTTTGTACCGTTGTTTTGGAAAGAAAAAGAGAACTGTTGTAATTTCATGTGTTTTCACTGTTGTGAATGCCACGCATTTGTGAAAGGAATTTGTGGTAAGAATGTTTGTGCATTGTTTGTGTTCCCTTTCTCTTCTTTTCTAATGTTTTTGGATGGAAGAAAATGGCATCGTGTGTCTTCTCATTTGTGTAAAGTGAATTACCGGTATTATTGTTATAAAGAATGTGTCACATTGTAAATACTCTACAGCACCAAGATTGGCTAAATTATTTATGTAATCAACGAAATACATACCCGAGTATTTACGAATATACTTCTCCTTGTGCTCTCGCTGAGCACAAGTGCTCAGCGAGATTAATAATATCAGAAATATTTAGGTGAGAACATGGCCAAAAATTATCTGTACTTAAAATACTTGTTTATATTGAGTTTATTATATTTATATAGTACACATCAATTTAGCTTTGTAGTTTCCACGTACATGCAACCTTATATGTGTATGCATACCAGTAAGTAAGTATGTATGTGTATGTATTTCCCTACTACCGCTTATTGTACAGTATATAATGTGTGCTTTGTCTTTTCTTGAAGTTTCACAAAAGCTGAGGTAATTAGGAAGAACTTTCGTGCATCCTATTTTTTTTTTTATATAGGTTTGCTCAATATCTGTTTGTATTGCCTTAAGCATTCATATAAAATCATTACTTTTATAAATCTTTATATAAATACAGTTTATCTCATCCATATAAATTAATAAATATATACCTTCAAACTTCGGTCATGAGGAAAAACTTTTATGCACCTTTTTTCTCTAATTTATTATTATTATTATTATTATTATTATTATTATTATTATTATTATTATTATTATTATTTGATTGATGTAATGGAAACTCAACCTTTCTGATCTGCGTTTGCAATAGATATAATCCAACACCTGGAAATTGTCACATTTAAACATAAGTAAATAAACTTGAATCATACACACACTGTACTGTAAAGAATGAACTTTCAAGTATATTTTTAATTTCTCCATTTCACCATCTTTCCTTCTTATTACCTATAAATTTATAGAAAATTCTTACTTTCCATAAATATCGGCATTTGTAGCTCATCCAATCAATCCATCACCTGGAAATTGTCACGCCTAAACATAAAAACATGAGGGTAACAGTGCTGTTATCCACGCTGTAGTGACCTTCGGAAGTACTCCTCCCTATATGTTAACGCCGCATTTAACTTCAATCATCGACTCTTCTATGCTATCACTTTCTTTCCTTAAATAATGATATGCGTTTCACTTTTATTTTAACGTTTTTTAAAGTTATTAATTGAGGATGTATTGACTTTAATAAATTATTGTTAATGATTAAGTAACAATCGGTACTATTGTAGCATGCTATCCCTTCAATATTTGCAGTAACTATCATGCTAAGTTGACCAAATTTACCTAACTTATTTGCACTAACGTGACCTAACCATCATGTTATACTGATAAACAAAACGTTAAAATTGTCGTGTTATAATTTTTCGAGTCTCTCTCTCTCTCTCTCTCTCTCTCTTCTCTCTCTCTCTCTCTCTCTCTCTCTCTCTCTCTCTCTCTCTCTCTCTCTCTCTCTCTCTCTCTCTCTCTCTCTCTCTCTCTCTCTCCATATATATATATATATATATATATATATATATATATATATATATATATATATATATATATATATATATATATATATATATATATATATATTTCTCTCTCTCTCTCTCTCTCTCTCTCTCTCTCTCTCTCTCTCTCTCTCTCTCTCTCTCTCTATATATATATATATATATATATATATATATATATATATATATATATATATATATATATATATATATATATCTATATATATATATATATATATATATATATATATATATATATATATATATATATATATATATATTTCTATTCCCTGACCGTTTTACCACAATGGAAAACGCCCTCAAAAAAGCGAAATCTTGACTTTTCATTCAGCATGTAACTCTCTCTATGTATATATACACGCGACCATTCGTGATATCACAAGGAAAGTTAAATAGAGTTTCTTCTACTATTAAAATTCGTGATAGTTATAATAGAGAGAATTACAGAACTTCCCCTACATACCGCAGTCACAGTGAAAACTCTTTGCTGATCGTCAGTCGTTACCATTGATAATAAAACTTGTAATGAAGAATAATTTTAAAGAATTCGCACATGTCACTCTCGTCGTGAATACCCTCATTTTAGCTTATCTCTCCTTATTATTGATAATAAAAATGTAATGAAAATGGTAATGACTTTTTTAACGTGTTTATTATATAGCACTCTGTTACGGGTTTTGTTATTAAGCCATAATGAAGCGTTAATGAAGTAATATAATGAAGTCGGTTGTCATATATATACTCAATGCTATACTTTCCCTAGATGCAATTGCATAGTGATTTAGACTTTCTTCATATTATAGTTAAATTTTATCTAAATGTAGTAAGTTGACCCATGTCAACATTCGCCCGTTGCAATACTACAACTGAAGTCTTTTGGACTTAAATAGGACTTTCTAGAACAGTTCGATGTTAAGTTTTCCTTCACTATAGATTCTTTTTCTATGCCTACATCTACAACGAATATTCTTGGATATTCGTTACACATTTATTGTCCCCTCACATCTGACAAGTGATAATCATCCCCATATCTGTTACTCTTTTTTTATATTTTCTTCGTGCCCAGGCCCGATGAGGGCAATCTTTTACCCGTCCTTTAGTCACCGTCATAAAAAAGAAAGCAGTCAATAAGAATACTGTGTATGATCTTTAAGAGCAGAGTAATATTAAGTAGCAGAAAAGAAGGAATTTGAAACGAAAAGAAAATTTGATAATGGCGTCTTTAATGGTCGTTTCCGAGATAAAAATCTTTCTTCATACTCTCAAGTATAGGAAGAAATTTAGGGCTATATCTCCAGTTAAATTTCTGTCTCCCACACTAAAATCTCTCTCTCTCTCTCTCTCTCTCTCTCTCTCTCTCTCTCTCTCTCTCTCTCTCTCTCTCTCTCTCTCTCTCTCTCTCTCTCTCTCTCTCTCTCTCCTCTCTCTCTCTCTCTCTCTCTCTCTCTCTCTCTCTCTCTCTCTCTCTCTCTCTCTCTCTCACGTACAGTCTCGTAGTAATTACTGTGTTCAGCATGCAACAGGAATTTTAATTATTCTTAACTTTCTTCAGCAATTACCATAACACGAAAAAGTGCTATACATTCTTGGAATGTGTAGTTAATAATGCTAATATAGTAATAGTAGTAGTAGTATCAGGAATTATTATTATTATTATTGTTATTATTATCATTATTATTATTATTATTATTATTATTATTATTATTATTATCATTATTATTATTACAGTTGTTGTTGTTGTTGCTGTAATTATTATTATAAAAAAGTAATGGAAAAAATTCATGATTGAGTACCTGCTACTATTACTATCGCATCAAATACATTCGTGATACTTATTTCGCAATCTATCTTTTCGTCTATATTATTTGAGGGCTGAGCGTGATGACTTCCAGTATCTTAAATCAATGCTAAGAAGGCCATACTACAGTACCCCCAGGGATGTAATTGCATATGGGCGTTTTATTACCTGTGTAAAGTGACCTTGACTTGATTCATGCATTAACCAAGGCTACCATACAAGTATTTGCGTATCGTATGTTTTATTATTATTATTATTATTATTATTATTATTGCTGTTATTATTATTATTATTATTATTATTATTATTATTATTATTATTACTACTATTGTGTGTGTTTCTTGTGGTTGACTTGGTTAGGCTTGTACATATTCTCTCAGTTGTTTTTGGTTGTAAGCATTTTGTTCCATACTGCGATATTTTCTGCCGATTTTTTAAAGTTTGTGCTTCATATAGTTTTTGTTTGTTTGGAAGTTTTGTTGCGTCTATCTTGATAAATTATATTCAAAGTTTAAATACTATAACTTGCACTAGTAATAAAAGTATAAAGTGTAATTAAAATTTTAAATGCGAATTTAACATGAATTCCTCTGAAACATTTTGTCATATCAGTATTTTCCGGTCAGCTGTAGTTTGTCCCTCAAAACGGCCAACTGGTGCAGCAAATGAATAACTAAATATTAAGGGGAGGGGGGGTTGGGGGTACAATTAGGAAATAGTGGTTGTGACTGTATTTATTTCCTAGTTCTAGCAGTTAGTAGAAATGGTTGGTTGTTGATATCCACCTAGGGGTGGACGGGCCATGGTGGACCCGTAGGTGAGTGATCTGGGAATTCTGCTTTATACAGGTATTAAATCGAATTTAATACCTGTATAAAGCAGAATTCTCAGATCACTCACCTACGGGTCCACCATGACCCGTCCACCCCTAGGTGGATATCAACAACCAACCATCTCTACTAACTTCTAGAACTGGGAAATGAATTGTAGTCACCGTGGCTTAAGCGGTAGCGTCCGCGACTATGAGGCGTCAGGTCGAGGGTTCGCGCCCCGTAACGGTCTGAGGTTAGCAAGGGCATGCACTCAGGGTAACGATTACATCTGCCAAAACAAGTCCTTCGCAAGACGGCAACCGTCCTAGCCCTTGGTAGAAAAGGGAGTCCGTGACGTAAAACCGGAACAGGTATTAAATTCGATTGAACCTTATGCACACTGATAAATTTTCATGTGTTGTAGGGTCGGATATTGTCATGGGCAGAGAAAATATCATATTTTCAAATTCGAGTATTCTTTCACCCTGTTCTTTGCCTATTGTGTATCACCCCTATTTCTGCCTTGTCCTTAACCTTCTATTTTTTTTCTAAATGTTTTCTTCGTGCATGGGCCTAATGAGGGTAATTTTCTTGCCAGTTCCGGTATCACACTTATAAAAAAAATTATGAATTTATAATATATCTGGTTAGGTTAGATTTGGTTACCTAGTTTGGTTAGTTTAACTGGAGAAAGCGTACTTAAGGATAGCCTTAGGGGCGGTTTCCTCTTCATCATTTTTATATAGTAGTAGCAGACGATAAAAATTAAGTGTTTTAGCCTAGCCTGAGCACAATATCTCAAACAACCTTATTTTATAAAATCTTGTCATAATATCGTGATGGGCTTCGTGTAGAGGTTTATGTCGTCATGACCTGTGGCTTAAGCAGGAAAAAAGTGGTGTAATTAGTTTTAGTCACTGGATTAGATGAACTCTTCCACAAAACTAAATGGAGGAGTCTGGTTATGTTCAGTGACCCCTCACGATAGTGGGAAATGGTAATGACGACGTTTCTTATTTACAAGTTATTTGATTCTACATTTGAAACTTTTAGCATTCCTTTGAACTGATTGATTTTTTTTCATACGGATAAATTTCCTTTGATAAAAGAAAATACACTAGGACGAAGTATAAATATGTTTATAAGAAGTCCCTTAAGAAAAATTTAGAAATTTGCTGGTGAGCAATCTTACATCCTCTAAGTAAAAAAAAAAAAAATAAATAAAAACGTTAATTTCCGCTTGACGGGTGCACAAATTGTCAAATTGGAGTGATCTAATACTTTTCATTTGACAAATTTATGAACTTTACTTTCACAAGAACACTTCTATCGGAATGGTTTGCCAAAAAAAAACAAATATATAAATCTCCATACCATTGAAAATATGTAGACCGCTTTAGCGTAACCGATAGAATGTTCTACTTGGGTGGTGATGGACCCGCGGTCGAACCCACGGAGGGGCGATAAAAAGGACATCCACCCTTGATTCTCCAGCTTCAATCCATCTGTGTCCACCCCCAAGTGGGGAATAATAATGACTCATAAGTTTCTTTTTATTCGACTTTACACTTAGCCTTTTTCGTTCAGTGTCTTTTTTTTTCGATTTAACACTTTGCGACGTACAGTTGTACAGAGTGGGTGAGGGGTGTTCTGCTCTGAATCCAACGTTTTTCAAGAGTGTTCACTTTTTCCTGTTCCACTTTCATTCTGTGAGAGCAGCCAACAACAGGAAGTTTCTAAGACATTTTGATCTCCACTTATGAGTCTTTTAGTTATACTCTGATAACATAATTAGCACATCTGATAACAGGATTTGCTTCCCGGAAAGAGATGTTGAGAAAAAACTTAAATGAAGTTGCAGACTTTTTGTGATGAGCTATTCTTCAATTTTCTGCTTTTGCACTTTGTTTCCAAGTACGTAACATAGCGGTACAGTGGATGGGTTCTATCCAAGTGAGGAGAGGTTCCTCTACCTCTCATAGTACATTTTCCCTCTACAATTTCTTTTTTCTATCTCCTTGTGAAGTGTCAAGAATACCTTCTTGTTGTTCCCTTCCTTGTCGCAAAGGTCGCCTTAGTGGGGTGAAGGGGAGATTACTGGGAATCCTCTTCTTCGTATCTTCCTCCTGTGAGGAGTCAAGGCCATACTAGGGACTTCTGATAGGAAAAGTTCAACCAGAACCCCCCAAAGAGGTGTGACCCTGGACGCGATATCCCCTCTTATAAGGGGGATATCGGCCTTTGTACACAAATACACACACACACACACACTCATATATATATATATATATATATATATATATATATATATATATATATATATATATATATATATATACACACATACATAGTGTGGTAAAGCCCTTCTCATATACGTACAGCCAGCAATGGTCTTGTGCAACATGGCATGGTAGAGGCACTTGTGACGCGACCGCATACCAGTATCATTATTCCAAAGCATGGCGTGGAGCAACCATAACGGTTATTTAACGGTAGAGAAGGCTACCCCTCTCGCAGCGAAGAACGGAATACGTTTGATTACGCGTTTATGGAGAGAGAGAGAGAGAGAGAGAGAGAGAGAGAGAGAGAGAGAGAGAGAGAGAGAGAGAGAGAGAGAGAGAGAGAGAGAGAGGAGAGAGAGAGAGAGTTTAAACTAAGAGTTTCATTTTCGTTCTAAATGTAGTTTGTTCTTTTCCAGTTACATCATATTTTCCGTTTTGTTACTTCTATTGTTGGCATTTTATTATACTTATTGTTGTAATGTTTTATTGCACTTTTACTCGTATAGTGTATTGTATGTCACTATGAAGGCATTTTCAAGTATTCTTATAAAACGCTTGCACCATCAGCATTACCAAATTCTCACTTTTAGGGGCCGATTTCTTAAACAGTGTAAACCTAGGATACCATATTTTTACTTAGCTAGACACGCACAAATGGATTTCATAAAAGCATCTGACGCTGTTCTGTGTAGCTAGGATCCCGTACGGGATCCTAGGCCCGATTTCTTAAACAGTGTAAACCTAGGATACCATATTGTTAGTTAGCTAGACACACACAAATGATTTCATAAACGCATCTGACGCTGTTCTGTGTATGGCTAGGATCCCATGCGGGATCCTAACCATACACAGAACCGCGCCAGATGCGTTATGAAATCCATTTGTGTGTGTCTAGCTAACTAACAATATGGTATCCTAGGTTTACACTGTTTAAGAAATCGGGCCTTAGTCGATAACCACAAGACTACACATAAAATAGTTATTTATATTGTTTCGTCTTCGCTGTTTTGGATCACACCTCACCGTCAGTCAGTCTCCGGAACCAATCCTTCTTATTTTGTTCTCAACCCTGTTATTTAACACCACGCACTCTGTAAGAAGAATTTTGTATTCTTTTT
This sequence comes from Halocaridina rubra, assembly GCA_037179515.1. NCBI lineage: Eukaryota > Metazoa > Arthropoda > Malacostraca > Decapoda > Atyidae > Halocaridina > Halocaridina rubra. The sequence goes on from JAXCGZ010007657.1 coordinate 125,441, forward strand.
TGTATTAAGCGTCAGTCATCTTCAATAGTTTTGACCTGTTTTGTTGTTCCTGCAGTTTCATTGTTTTTGATTATATATTATTATATTAATTTCTATTCATTGAATTATTTATCTCTTTGCTATGCAGTTTCTCCTGTTTTGCTTGGAAGTGGTTGGGCTTAAGGTGAGTGAGAAGCTGTGGGGTCTCTGCATCCCGTAGAGCATTCTCTCTCTCTCTCTCTCTCTCTCTCTCTCTCTCTCTCTCTCTCCTCTCTCTCTCTCTCTCTCTCTCTCTCTCTCTCTCTCATACTAATTTTTCTTCTTTCTTCTTATGAGACGAAGAACAAAAATACCCCCATTTTCCCCTGCATGTCGTAATAGTCGACTAAATGAGGCGGAGCGAAGGGGCTGGGTATCCCCTCCTTTATATTTTCCTCCCACCAAATGTTAGGTTTTGACTTCATTTCAGTCTCCTCTTATAAGAGGGATTGTGGCTCATGTATACACACACACACACACACACACACACACACACACACACACACCACACACATACACACACACACACACACACACACACACACACATATATATATATATGCTGCATATTTTTCGACAATTTGTAGTCTGGTTGTGATATAAGGTAAATAGTTAGCTAGAAATTTAATCTTACCTCGTTTCATTATTTCTTTGATTTAGTCTCTCTATATGTTTTGTATTTTTTAAATTCAGGAGTAATAGAAAATATCAATAAAAATATAATGTTGAACTTTGAATATGAAAACTCGAAAGTAGATAGATAAATAAATGAATAGATAATTACTGAAAGTACTCGTTATGAATAAATAATCACTGAAAATACTCGTTATGAATGGAGTTGAGTTATGTGTATGTATATATATATATATATATATATATATATATATATATATATATATATATATATATATATATATATATAATATATATATATATGTATATATATATATATGAGTGTGTGTGTGTGTAGGTGCAAGTGAGTGTGCATTGTTCATTATGCAACATCAGAGTCTTGCAGAGGAATCGATAATCATTTATCTGCGTTCATTTCCCTTAGAGATAAAATCCAACACGATATATGGCTATTGAAAACTCATTACTAAAGAGAGAGAAAGAGGAAGAAACAACTAAATGGAAAAGAAAAAGTGTTAAAAGAAAGGAAAACTTACCATTATATTAGAAAAATAACTTGAAATTGGAAAAGAACGAAAATGTTGGCTGAATGTTCTTGAATTACAGAAGTTAAAGCTTAAAGAACGAAGTTAAATGAAAAAAACATAGTGAAAGCTGGAGAATCTGAAGCAAATTATATGATATAAAAAAAAATTAAAAGCCAGCTAACAAAATGCAAGAATAACAATAATAAAATCTGAAATGATGATAATAATAATAATGATAATAATAAGTATAATAATAATAATAATAATAATAAGAAGAAGAAGAAGAAGAAGAAGGAGAAGAAGAAGAAGAAGAAGATAATGATGGTTACGAAGAATATAACTGGAAATATAAAATCTGTAATAATAATAATAATAATAATAATAATAATAACAGTAGCAATAATAGAAAAAGAGTAAGATAAAACTGAAGAAGAAAAAGGAAAATCTGTACAGTCTCTTTAAAGTGTAAGTGTTGTAACGTGTCGTACATTTAGACTTTTGCAAGCCTAACCTTGCATACGCAATGTATTGAACAGTGTACCTATACATATCTGTCATGCGTTCTATGAAGCATGGCAACTTGCATGACCACACGTACTAATTTACATTTTCGCTCTCTTTATGATGGCATATTTATTGCAAATTATTCATTTGTCATACAGAATATTGTGTGTATATATATATATATATATATATATATATATATATATATATATATATATATATATATATATATATATATATATATATATATATATATACATATATATATATATATATATATATATATATATATATATATATATATACATATGTGTGTGTGTGTGTGTGTGTGTGTGTGTGTGTGTGTGTGTGTGTGTGTGTGTGTAAAACTACCTAATT